>CM046444.1:112191151-112421151 GCA_025506515.1 Flaveria trinervia | reverse complement strand
TCAACCTAAGGTTTAGAAAAAGATGCAGTCTTCTTCTTCTTCTTTGGATTTGGTTTAGAAGCCATCCTTTTCTTTCTTTTTACAACTTTTAACTGAAAAGACTGGCCTGTAGTACCTGATTGATCTTCATTGTCTTTCTCAGTTGGGTCTTCAACTCTCACAAGTTCAGACTGAGAGTGAGTTTGACCCTGCTGTGGATCAGAAGATGAAGCTTGCTGAGATTCAGCAGGAGGTCGATGTCTCTAGTTGTTCAAACTTAACCTCCACTTCAGGTGGGGCTTGACTTGGAGGGGAATGTAAGTCAACTAGCTCTCCACTCTTGATCTTTTGCTTGATCACCCTGATATGCTCATCCATAGTGGATAGAGACATGGGGCCAAGTCTCCTTTCGGAGAATCCATATAGCTTCAAGAAACTCATCATCCTCTGCCTGTCAGCAGATTTCTTCATGCTTTTATGGATGATGGCTCTTGACTTAGCAGCTTCTTCCCTCAGCTTTCTTTTAGTTGTCTTTCTTTCTTTGACTATCTCAAGTTAAAGTTGTTTGAGATACTCAACTCAACATAGTCATAAGACAGGGGAAGAAGTGCTTCTGCCTAGTAGAGGCATATGGCATTCAGGTAGTTGATCATCTTGATCCTTTTTTCTTCTTTATCTACCTGAGTTTCTTGTTGAACCACATCCTCTTGTGCAGGACTTTCTTGAACTGGGGAGAGGGTAGGCACATGCTTGTACACTCTTTTCTTTCTTCTCTCTTCTTTGATTTGTACTAACAGCTCTACATCTTCAGCCTCCTTCTTCTCCCTTGACCTTTCCAGGTCAACCAGTTCATTTAACTCTTCTAAGGGGAGAGAGATGACATTGTCTATGTCATAGTTCCTTGTCGGCAGATAGTTTATCCTGACTATCCTTAACTCATCATTCTGAGTATCTAGTTTGGGGGCAGCCCTGATAGCAGACTCCATGATTCTTGCACACTCAGAAGAGAAACATTCTCCCCTCAGCTTCCTTTCCTCTCTCTCTCTTCTCCTCCTCAATCTCCTCAGATGTTATCTTTTCTTTCCCTTTGTCACTCACAGACCTTTGTGACTCAGGGTGGAGAGAGCTTTGGCCTTCATTGCTTGATGCAGCTTCTGAGCTCTTGCCAGAGAGAGGTTGAGAATCACCTTCACCAGCATGTGTCTCAAAAAAGGCATTGATCTCTGCAACAGTTGTTGGTGATAAGACTGGGCTCTCAGGTTCCGTCACTGGCCTTCAGTCAAGGTTTCCCCTATGAAGCTAATCTTAGGGTCTACCTCAATATCCAGTTGACCGATGACATTGCCTGATTACCATAGCCTTCTTCTTAGGCCGAACTCTGTAGTGATCCTGTCTTGGATTCTTTGTGTCAACTTGTCAGCTTGTCTTGATTGGCTTGGATTGACAAGTGGTATGTTGACTAAATCCAGACTTTCATAATAGTTCAGGTTTTGAAAATTGAAGATCTCTTGCTGTCCCTGAACTTTTATGATGATTAGGGCTTTTCTGTTGCTATCATACCTCCACCTAATGATGTACTTGGAAGATGGTGGAGATGACATTGCCCTTGGTATCCCATCCTCAAACAGGCTCTGTATGAAGGAATATGTGTAATCCACATCAATGTGGACTTGAGGAGGTTGCTAAGAATGCACAGTTGCAAGTAAGGATGGTGAGTCCTCAGTGTCCATTCTCTCTGAAGAACTCCAAGTTCTGTAGCTGTAATGACTTTCTCCCCCTTTTTGGTAGTATCACCCACTTGCATAGGTGAGCCAGGAGTTAGGTCAATCACATCCACAAGTTCTTGTGTTCCTGGTTGAGCTCTTCTTAAAGGTCTCCCAGCTAGTTTTTCCTTAAGATATGAAATCTAAAGTTGCTGACCATTGACCCTGCTGTACAAGGTAGTCACTTGAGATTCAAGGTGACTAACCTTGGAGACTAAATAGGTGCATGTTTTGGACCAAAGTCCTCTCTCTCACCGTCATTTTTAGGTTCTTGGCTGCTGGATTTCCTCTGCTCACTGGCAGTCTTAGTTGAGATGACAATGGCCTAAGTTGCCATGGTTGAGGTCTTAATGATGCAATCACTTTCAAAAATGAGAGCCTCTTCCATATGGATATCCTGAATAGGTTTAGAAGTATCCACCTCAGAAATAGGTGACTGATGGGGGCTAGAAGTAGAAGCCTCAGAAGCACTCATCTCTCTTTGAGTAGGGGAAAAGAAGAGAGAATCATGGTACTCACTGAAACCTAGATCTTCATCAGTGTAGAAATAAAGGTTGGGGACTGGTTGGTTGAGATCTAAAGGCTAGGGATGGTAACTGTCCCCTGAAGGTTGATCACTTGAGTGTTGAGATTCAGAGTGATGGCTTAAGGCAATTTGGCTTATGAGCTCATCAGGCTGAGCATGAGGAACCTCAACACTGATCCTTGAAGAGATGGGAGTGGTCTGCTCCTCAGGAGAGGTGGGAGTTCTAGTTTCCACTTTCTCCTGTATGGGTGAGTGTATGGGGGCCTCCACAGACTGAATAGTCTGAGCAGGGGTTTGTTTGGATTTTCTTTGGTAGGTGATGGTGATTTGTGGCTTTGTAGGTGGTTGGGAAGTAGCAGGTGTGGGTTTAACACTAGCTGGTGCTGCTAGGTTGTCGCATTGAGCAATGAGCTCTAACATTTTTGAGACCAGGGCTGTTTCTACCCCTGAGAAGCCAACAGTAGGCTTTCTAAATATTTTAAAGATGCCGGCCTTCATCTGTCCCAGTTTAAGAATGTTACATGTTCCCCTGAACTGTGAGCCCAGTTCACAGTTAAGAATGTACTGAACATATCTAGGGAATATGTAATATTCTAAGGAATCTAAGTTTGCGAGTAATTTAGTATAAACAATTAAGAATACCCGAACTTGATCCCTTGAATCGTTTCATGGATAATGAAGGAGACATCCTCAGGAATCTAGTCCCATCCACCATGCTTGTTTGATAAGCTATGGATGACCACATGGAGCAGGAATCTCCACTGGGATGAGACCTTCCCTTTCCTAAAGGTCTTTACAGAGAAATCTCTCTCATACCCCATCTACTCAAAATAATGATTGACATATCCTGACAAATTCTTTGACAAATTCTACTCAAAACAAGATGAACTTCTTCATCGAAATCCAGAATTCACTCCTACTTTGATGAAGTCGTCTCATTTGAACAAATACAATTCATAAAGATGATATTATCATCAAGGTATGGAATTCACGCCTATCTTGATGATTGAATTTCATAATAGCAAGAAAGCAATCGAAGATTGACATTTGTCACCAAAGTACGGGTTTCAATCCTATTTTGGTGAGATCATGTCATTTGTGAAATGCCATTCCAAAGAAAATAATGAAGTCGATCCTCAAGATAAGGTAATCACCCCAATCTAGAGGATGAAATTTCATAAAACACGTGATTGGAAACCATTTGTCGAAACGAATAGAGAATCATCAAAGTAAGGGAATCACCCTTGTTTTGATGAGTTAGAATCATTTATGAGATACAAATGTTCTTAGTTATAGGTTGACTTACAAAGTCTTGCATCTCCCATGGTGTAAACGGTATGAAGTTTAACATATCGGTGAAAATAAAAAGAATATCAATTAGAAATTTAGGAAATTTCAAGTTACATCACTGTAACAAAAGAGAAAATCATGCTTACGAGCTTAGGATCAAAGTTCGAGATAACAGAATTTGTTGTGGTGTTCAGATCTTGGATGGTTTCAATCGGGAAGACGAAATCAAGGGCAGGAATTATTCAACACCTTAATGAGATGTGAACATTCGTTTCACAATCGGAAGGAAATACATGGACTTCTCAGGATATGAGGTCAACCATAGCCTTATTGAAGACACGCGTACTTATAAGTGATCACTCATCTCAAGGGTTTCGAGTCAAGTAAATGGATTCAATGATCGAGTCAAATCACCATTTACACTTTGCCTAGACAAAGTATCCCTAGATGTAGGAATTCCACCTACAGCATTTCATGTTCTTAGTTATGGGAAACATCCTTAAGGAGACTTGAGAACCATAAGTAACGGTTTAAATTTTTGAAGACCATTCGGTTTAGATTCCCAATATCTTTGGATATATTAAGAGTCATGCACACGTTGGTCAAGGTATAGAAATAGATACATGAAACGCCCAACGTGTAGCGATGTTTAAATGTAGGAGTTGAAATGTAGAATGGGTTTAATATTAACAGGAACATTATATATGTTAAAAAATAAGAAGATATTGAAACTTTGGTGATAAACCAGTTCAAGAAAATCAAGGATTTTTAAGATACAAAGAGGATGGTTCCATTTGGTAACGCATTACCATTTGGAATCGTTGACACGTCAAGGTAAATTGACCCATTTGCCTTAGAGATTTGTGTATATTGACCATAGTTTATCACTCATCCTAGAAATCCCCAAGTAAGCATAATGGTCTCGCAATGAGATTTATACGATATGCTTGCCTTAGCCCGAAGGCCTTTTGCCAGGAAATCTAGAATACAGGTGTCTATGTGTCACACAAATTTATTTGGTTCATAGAATCAAAACCTTGATGGGATTTTCATAGATTAGACATAGAGTCTAAGGAATTGAACCAAGATGATAAGTGTAGATTCCACATGTCGTTAAGAATAGGTTTAGGAAGTTCATTTGTCAAGGAGAATCAAAGAGTTAAAGTTAAGTTTAGGGAGACAAGTAACTAAGTTTTAAACATTATGCTAAGGCATCAAGTTGCACAAGAGGCATAGCATTATGTAGCATGTAAACAATAAGTAAGCACAAAAGTATAATGATCTTTCTATGAGGTTCATGCAACTATAGTCTAGGTCACCATTTCTAATAACCTAAATCCCTATAGTTATGGGCTCTGATACCAATCTGTCACACCCCAACCTTGACGGCGGAAACATCGAGATGTGAGGGTTACGATTGTTCACAGCCACATAACGCTATTTATTAATTCAAAATATATTATTCATAAGTTTCATTAGTAACATTACAAGCAAAAGTTTCAACAAAGAATACATCATGTACAAATCCTACAAATAACATGATCATCCATTTTATCTCTAGGTCCAATCCTAGATGTAATAAGTTTCAAAGAGTAGAACACAAACTTGAGGTATACCTGAAACATGTTAAAAATAAAAGGTCAACATAAAAATGTTGGTGAGCATTCCATAGTTTTTAATACATAGATTATATAAAAGATGGCAATTCAAGTCATAAGTTAGTGAATAAAAGTGATTAGGGATGTTATGAACAATGCAACAATCAAACCTCGACAAAGTTTTACAAGTCTCAAACGTTTACAAGATTTTACGATCAGCTAAGTGTACTTGGATCAACCAAAGCAGGCTTGTCTTGCCCATAGATCTATGACTTCGCTGGGCTAGCAATAGTTAATGATTGTACATATAACGCCATAACATGGTAACCACAAAAGTTCAACTAACAACAACTTTTCATGATGAATTGCCATAAAGATTACAAGTCTCAAATAAGTTTACAAGTGCAATGATAAGAAGTTAACATGTTTCACCCCAAAGTGTGAAAATAAGCAAAAAGGGGTGTGGAAATACTCACTTTGATACAAGCATTACAAGATGATAAATAAAGATTAAAGGATGATCCAAAGTAATCCCAAGTATTCATTACAAGGCACCTAAATATGTATAACAAGCTAAAGATTAATAATATGATTAACGTTCAAATAATGATTAGGGTTTCACTAGTTTTAAGGGGTTTTTTGATAAGTAACAATTTACAAAGTAGTTATTTACATTTTTAATTCATTAGAAGAATTATATATGTAAATATTTTAGAAATGAAATTTGATAATAATGATGTAATTAAATCTTAATAATTTTCTAAGAATAGAATATAATTTCCCAAATTTTAGCGATTAATAAAGATAATATTATGTCCATTATTATTTTAAATGATTTTTTTTAAATTATTGCATCAAGTCCATAAGCATATAAATAGTTATTATTTTAAAGAAATCATTTAAATATATAAACTTAAATACACATAATAGGATATTTAAGTTTTAAAAAGTACATTTTGACCGATGTT
Source organism: Flaveria trinervia (assembly GCA_025506515.1). Lineage (NCBI taxonomy): Eukaryota > Viridiplantae > Streptophyta > Magnoliopsida > Asterales > Asteraceae > Flaveria > Flaveria trinervia. Next base: position 112,415,027 of record CM046444.1, on the reverse strand, counting down.
TATAATGTACTTAATTATATGAATTGCAAAATAATATAAAGTTATTTAAAGTCATTTAGCATGGTCAATTATATATAAAAAAACTAATTATTTAAATGATATTTAAATGTCTATTTACATAATTATCATTTATCATATTAATTTATAATGTTTTATGAAATCTCCATTTACAATAACGTGATTTAAAAGATAAATAATTAAAGGGAAAGTTCGGGTCACTAATATTTTATTATTATTTTTTTAATCCATATAAATAATCCATGAATAATTTTTAAAATGCTTTATTACAAAGGTTTTTAGTTATTTAAAATTTGAGAAATATTACTGAAATTTATTTGATGCCTTAAAAATATTTAAAGGTTATAAAAACATTTTTTATATTTATTAGGAATTTTCTAAAATTGATTTAAGGCTGAAAAAGCCATTTAAAAAAATATGGGGGTGGCCGGTTTCGAACCGAGACCTCCAAGTTGGCATGAGAAGACTTAACCGTGAACCAGGGCCGCGGCCTTGGTTTATGTTGGTTTCAATTAATTATGTAATCGAGTCGAATAATGTAACACACTTACTTGATTAAGGTCGGAATGAAGGATTTTAATCTCGATGTTGCTTCGGTTAACCTTCGATGAATTGACTTGGGATTCGTTTGTTTGAGTGTGTGTTTCTTGAATTATGGTTTACGGGGAGTTCGGGAAACTCAATTCGAGTAAGAATACACTGATTTATAGCTTCAATTCGATCGCTTGGTACTCAACGGCTATGTCGTTTAAGGTCGGTCGTTTCAGATCGGTTTTAATACCTTAAATGTTGTTTCAGGTGAAATTGAACACACCATTAGTTTAAAAATGATTGCAGAAAGTGTATACGTAATTAATTTGATAATTACGATGATTAAGCGTAGAACAGTTTTGAGTTTGAATGAGGTTTGGTTTCGATTTGAAATTGAATGTAGTCTATGTTAAATCCGAACTAAAACGTATTCCCGAGTTGAATCGGTTCATGAATCGGTGGGTGAGTTTGTTTAAAAACGCGGCCTAAAGCCGGTTTCTAGGTAGGCCGGAGCTCGCCGGAATTTCCAACGGAAAACCGGGGAAAGAAGTGGGGGGGGGGGGTGTTTTTAGTAAATTACAATTTGGTCCCTGTGGTTTATGTTTGTTGTATGATTTTAAAGTGTAATTTTTAGTTTCAACCAATTTACAGATTGGCCCCTGAAGTTAAAAATTATTATATTTCTGCATAAATGATTAATTTCAAGTTTAGATAATAGAAACTATATTATTTTATGTATTTCAAAGATTAATACTATTTATGCTTATTGCTATCATTGTATTATTATTTTTATTGTTGTTATTATTATATCATATTATTATTATGCTTAATTAATAATCAAAATTATAACTTCAAATTATAGAATTAGTGACAAACTAAGAAGTAAACATAAATAACTCATAAGTTTTGTAAGGATTCCTTAAGTCTGATGCAACCCAAAACATCCAAAGTGTCTCAGCAACATGCACTAAGTACTGAAGTGAAGAATGCTTCGGAAGTTTTACACAATACATTAGAAAACATTCTAAGTGTAAAATCTTCCGAAGCCAAGACCATATCTTCCGAAGCCAAACATGAAGTCTTCCGAAGCTTCAAGAGACAAAGTCTTCCGAAGCTTCACCCTATGAAGACAGATTTCTTCCGAAGACTTTTAGTACACATGCTTTATCTGATGTACTGTTCCATAAGCACCTTTTCCGCTGCATCTCTGATAAGTCACCAACTTACAAGAGTTGGTGAAAAGGTCCATGCTTTTGGTAACTGTACATTGAGGTCTTGAGTCTGAAACTTTCCACTTTATGTACTTTATCCTTTTTGTAATGTATAAGGATGTGAGCTATGGCATGTCATAGTCACAAGGTCAAAAGGCAGATATGCCTTTTGATTCTACAATTGATTTTGTTAGTGTCTAGTCAATTGTATCCAGCTGGCTTTCATAGTATAGCCGGCTGTAGGTTGTAGTATAAGTATTTCAAGTTTCTTGTATCTTTAATATACTTTGTAACACTTGTAAAAGAACTTGAGAAAGCAATATACTGCCCTTGAAAACCATATTCTCCTGTTCTGTCTCTTGCTTTACTTGTGTTCTTTGTATCACTTTTGGTTAACCCAGTTTACTGTTTGATTAGAGTTTAGATAATCTCCTCATTGTGTTGTTGTGTTGTAATTGTGTTCAAACCCTTAAACGATCCTGCAATTGGTATCAGAGCTTTCAGGCTCTTGATATAAGATCTAACCATCTTAAGATCCCTCACACACACAAAAACTAAACTCTTCAAATGGCTTCCATCTCAAAGACTGATATGGAGACTGGAACCATGAACAAATCCCCACTGATCACTCTTAATGATTTTGACACCTGGTGCATGAGGATGGAAGGCTTCATCAGGTCTCTTGACTCAAGAATGTGGGAATCTGTTGAAAATGGACCTTTCATACCCAGCACCCCTCTGCTACTGGTGCTGGTATGATTCCTAAAGATATGGCTAACTACTCAGATGGAGATAGAAAAAGAGTAGAGATTGACAGGAAGGCCATGACTGCTCTTCAGACTGCTCTCCCAAACTCTGTATACAGAGGTTTTAAGAAGTGCAAAACAGCTAAACAGCTGTGGGATGCACTGAAGCTGATGTATGAAGGCTCCTCTGAAGCCAAGGAGAACAAGAAAGATCTTCTGAAGCAGCAGTTTGAAAATTTCACCTTTAAAGCAGGTGAAACCATGACCCAACAATACTTCAGGTATGTTGAGATTGTGGATACCCTAGTGGATGGAGGAGTTCCTCTTGAGAACAGAGACATTGTAAGGAAGTTCATGTCCTCACTTCCTAGGCAATGGACACACTATTGTGTGGTGATCAAGAGGACTGAGAACCTTAAAACTCTTACTCTGACAGAGTTATATGGGATTCTCAGTGGATACCAGATGGAGATGAACATACAAGGTTCATCTGGCAACTCCAACAATCAAATGGGTTCAGCCCTTCATGTGGTTGAAAGGGACAGCATAGAACCCCAACATCATCTCTTATGCTACCCTGACAACTCACAAAAGGGTCCTTTCATCACCTTCCCGGAGACACCAAGGGAAAACTTTACTCAAGGAAGTCCATTCCAAGAGACAAGTTCTTCTCAAGCCTTTGTGTCTACTGATGAAAGCTGTGGGAATTATCTCTTCACTCTTGAAGACCTGGACTGTATTCATCCAGATGACCTGGAATACATGGAGATAGTTCAGCAGATGGCTCTCCTCACTCACAGAGCCAAGAAGTTCTACAAGAGAACAGGAAGAAGATTTCCAAGCAATGCTACCAGTGGAAAGTTTGGGCTGGATAAAAGCAAAGTTAAGTGTTACAACTGTAACCTTATGGGTCACTTTGCTAGGGAGTGTAAGGCACCTAAAGCAAATGGGGGCCAAAACACCCACCAGACCAAACTACACTGACAAAGCTCCTCAGTCTGAGAAGCCTAAGCAACATGCTGTTGTTGCTGTTGAAGAAGGAGGCTTTGACTGGAGTTTTCAGGTGGAAGATGCTTCTCCAAACCAAGCACTGATGGCTGACCATGATGAAGCCAAGGTATTGGAACATCTCTGTACTCCTGAATGCATTGCTAAAGTGAATAGATACAGGTCCTACAACTTAGAGATGAGATCCGATCTTGAGTCATTAAACATATTAAAATCTGATTTTAGAAAGTCTGAAAATGATTACAAGTTAAAAATAGAAGATTGGAGAAAACCATTTCAGTACTAAAACATGAACATATAGATTTTAGAACTCAGATCCAAGATCTCATAACTAAATTGACTGAGTGCCAGGCTGAGCTTGTGATCAGCAAAGCCAAGGCAGAGAAAAGTGTTCTTGAAGAAGAGACCTTCAAAAACATGATATCCTCATCCCTGCACAACAAAGTGTGCTATCAAAATAGACAGGGACTAGGATCAAATGAGATAGCTCCTCCACACACAATCTTGTCTGTAAGATATCCTAGGTGTGGAACTTGTGAAGATGAGCTTCCTCTCATAGATCCTATAAGTGAGGATGATGAAGAAGTGATAGTGAAGAATTCCTCTGAGAAGAGTGAAGAAGAGGATTCTTCCAAGGGCCACTATCCTTCTGAGGAGAAGAAATCATCTGTGATGACCAAGTCCAAAAGAAAGAACTTGATCAGGAAGAGCAAAAGGAAAGCAAAGAAGGCTCAAGAAATCAAGGCTACTTTTGATGCTAAGCAGAAACAAGTTTTTATCTCTGCAGGTTTCAAAGTAGTAAGGACTGAAGACATCAACCAAGACTCCTCATCTAAGAGTCTGGTTCATGTTCAAATCATCTCAGAGCAAAGAAGAAGACTGAGCTGCTGTGTACCACTGCTGCACAGCCTGGACCATCAAACTCCAAGAACAGTTCACAGCCCAAAGAACTGTCTCAGCATCTACCAAGATGAAGGTGGAGAAGGGATGTGACCAAAGCCAGTCTTGCTCTCAAAAGGAGACTCTTTTGAAGAAGAAAATGTTATGTGTCATGTGTGAAAATACTTCTCACATTGCTAAGGATTGCCCATACAATCCTAGAAGTACCATCCACATGACCAATACAAAGACTTCAAAGAATCTCAAGAAGTCTCAAGCTTCGGAAGGAAAGTCTGTTTCCTTCGGAAGCTCCAAATCAAAGAAGAAGGTAAATGGAAAATTACCTTCGGAAGTAAAATTGGTCTCGGAAGAAAGGAGTTCTTCCGAAGCACTGAAGTCTGCTGCAGTGACTGCAGAATCTTCGAAGGTTCAGTCATCAAAACCTGTGAAGTTCCAAAAGCTTCAAAGGTTTTGAAGGTCAAGTCCAAGAGTCCAAAGGTGGTGTGGAAGTCTAAGAAAGACCAAATGACTGAAATTTCTCCATCAACAATAGCTGAAGATCCTCACAGTACAACCATAGGATCTATTACTGTTGCATTACCTTCTATTACACTTACTGAGCCCAAGACAAGTACGGCTTGGGTTTCCAAATGTAACTAATTTTTCTTTGTGCAGGAACAGCTCAAGACAAACGGAAACGTCTGGATAATTGACAGTGGCTGTTCCAGGCACATGACAGGCAATAGGTCTCTACTCCATAATTTTGAGAGAATTGATGGAGGACCAGTTGCTTTTGGAGGAGATGAAGGTGGTTACATTTCTGGAAGGGGCAAGGTCACAAATGGTAAGCTCAGCATTGAAAAGGTAAACTTTGTTAAGGAGCTTGGGTACAATCTTCTGAGTGTATCCCAATTTTGTGATCAAAGACATAACATGCTCTTTACTGAGCATGAGTGCATTGTTCTCAAGCCTGGTGTGGTCATTCCTCATGAGCACATCCTGCTCAGAGCCCCTAGGAAAGGGAACATGTACAAGATGGATTTGCAAGAAACATCTCCCTCTGGAGAAGTTTCATGCTTTCTATCTAAAGCCAATAGTGATGAGTCTTTCCTATGGCATAAAAGAATGTGCCATGTAAACTTTAAAAACATGAATAAATTGATTAAGCATGATCTGGTAACTGGAATGCCAAAGAAAGAGTTTACAAGTGATGATCATTGTGTTGCATGCCTGAAAGGGAAGCAACATAAGGCATCCCATAAGCCTAAGGAAATGAACTCCATCACTACACCCCTACACTTGTTACATATGGATCTCTTTGGCCCCACCAGTGTAATGAGTTTAGGAAGGACCTTATACTGTCTAGTGATCACAGATGATTTTACAAGATTCACTTGGGTCTTCTTCCTTAGAACTAAAGATGAGACTCCTGAGATTCTAAAGAATTTCATCTTAAAGATTGAGAATCAATGTGATCACAAGGTCAAAACCATAAGATGTGATCAAGGAACTGAATTCAAGAACCAAATCCTTGATACATTTTGTGATGAAAAGGGTATTACAAGACAATACAGTGCTCCCAGGACTCCTCAGCAAAACGGAGTTGCTGAGAGGAGAAACAGGACACTTATTGAAGCTGCAAGAACTATGTTGTCTGACTCTAAACTGCCTATCACCTTCTGGGCAGAGGCAGTTAATACTGCTTGCTATGTGCAAAACAGAGTTTTAGTAGTTAAGACACATGGTAAGACTCCTTATGAACTTTGGCACAAGAGGAAACCTTTCATTGGTTTTCTCAGGTCATTTGGATGTCCCTGCACCATCTTGAATACCAAAGATCAAGTTGCCAAGTTTGCTGAGAAATCAGACGATGGACACTTCATTGGATACTCTTCCCAGCTAAAGCTTATAGAGTATACAATCTCAGAACTAGAATTATTGAGGAGTCAGCCAATGTGACTTTCAATGAGCACACACCCAGTGTGGCTGGTTCTGGTCCGGATTGGCTATTTGATCTTGATTTAGTTACCAACTGTTTTAATAAATCTTGTGAGCATGTTTCAGGATCTGCAGAAAATTTAATACAGGTGATCCTGATCCAAGATTTGAGCTAGGAAGACCTTCAACTCACACCTTCAGCTCCAGTTGAAACTACTTCAGCAAATGAGGTTTCTATCAGCACAACAATGACAAATCCAGCTGATACATCTGGCATGCCTTCAAATTCCAGCTCAGAGGCTTCTCAACCAGATAAAGACATCTCAATTGCAGAAGACAACAATGGTGATGGTGATAGTGATCAAGAATTTCTTGATGCTAATAACCATACCATAGATGACAACATCAATGATGTCACACACTCATTGGATCAAGTTAATCTTGATAAGTGTGATAATGTGGAGGATCAATCTTCAAGACCAGATCTAAATTTCTCAAATTTGGATCTATCTCAGCAACTTGCTGTGATCCCTCAGCTAAGGATCCACAAGTCTCATCCTACCACAAACATCATTGGAGATGTTATCTCCGGGGTAAAGACAAGAGGGCAAACCCATGAAGCAAATGTTTGTCTTCACTCTTGTTTTCTATCCAGTTAGAGCCAAAGAAAGTTGAGGAGGCTCTAAAGGATGGAAGTTGGGTTGAAGCTATGCAACAAGAGCTGCTTCAATTCAAAAGGCAGAAAGTTTGGAACCTTTGTCCTCTTCCTCATGGGAAGACTACCATTGGAACCAAATGGGTTTTTAGGAATAAGAAGGATGATAGAGGAATCATCATCAAGAACAAGGCAAGACTAGTTGTTCAAGGATACACACAAGAAGAAGGGATTGATTACACTGATGTCTTTGCTCCTGTAGCAAGACTAGAAGCTGTTAGGATATTCCTGGCATTTGCTGCATCCAAGAATTTCAAAGTCTATCAACTTGATGTAAAGTGTGCTTTCTTATATGGAGTGATTGATGAGGAGGTTTATGTCAAACAACCACCTGGTTTTGTAGATCCTGATCATCCTGATTATGTCTGCAAGCTTGACAAAGCTCTTTATGGGCTGCATCAGGCACCCAGGAAGTGGTATGAGACACTGTCTGAGTATCTCTGTAAACATGGATACAGGAGAGGTACTATAGATGGAACTCTCTTCATCAAAGGACAAGGAAAAGACATTTGCTAGTTCAAGTATATGTGGATGACATCATCTTTGGTTCAACCATTCAAAGCTCTGCAAAGACTTTGAAAAGCTGATGAAAGACAGATTTGAAATGAGTTCAATGGGAGAACTCAACTTCTTTCTGGGAATTCAAGTGAAGCAGGTTGAAGATGGCATCTTCATAAGTCAGTCAAAGTATGTTCAAGATATACTCAAGAGATTCAACATGACTGATTGTAAGATTGCTAAGACACCCATAGCCAGAAACCACTCCCTTGGTCCAGATCTTGAGGGGGAGTGTGTAGATGAGCATATACAGGGCTATGATTGGGTCTCTTATGTATCTTACAGCTAGCAGGCCTGATATCATGTTTGCTACATGTATTTGTGCAAGATATCAAGCAAACCCTAAGATGTCTCACTTAATCACTGTGAAAAGGATTTTAAGATACCTCAAAGGTGCTTCAACACTTGGTCTATGGTATCCAAAGAATCCTAATTTCAATCTGTATGCCTATACAGACAGTGATTATGGTGGTTGCAACATGACTGCAAAGTCTACATCTGGGGGATGTCAATTCCTTGGTGGAAGGGTTGTCTCATGGCAATGCAAGAAAAACCTGTGTGTCTGCATCAACTGCTGAGGCTGAATACATTGCTGCTGCAAGCTGCTGTGCTCAAGTGCTTTGGATTCAAAATCAGATGCTAGACTATGGATTTAACTTCAAAGAGACTCCTATCCACATAGACAACAATAGTGCTATCTCTATCACTGAGAACCCTGTGCAGCACTCAAGGACCAAACACATCAACATCAGGTATCATTTAATAAGAGATAACTATGAAAAGGGATTAATTAAACTAGTCAAAGTTCACACAGATGAACAATATGCTGATCTGTTCACAAAAGCTTTTGATGAACAGAGATTTAAGTATCTGATATCAGCTATTGGGATGATTAACTTTGAGTAGACTTTTTCTTAAAACTAATTCTAATTATTTCTTCTTAAAAAATATGTGTGTCCTAAGTTGTCTAGTTCATCACTTTCATAAGCTCATGTTTTCTTTGAATGTAAAACTCTTTTGAAGACTTTCCTTAGATTCTTGAAAATTTTCTGATACTTCGGAAGATAACGTTTTACCTTCGGAAGAAAAATATGTCTTCAAAATAAATGACTGTCTAAGAGATTTTACCTTCGGAAGAAGTCAAAATTTATCTTCCGAAGCTTAAAATTCTAACTTAGACACTTATTCATTTTTAAGGACTTTTTCCTTCCGAAGCAAAATTACTTTCGGAAGCTTTGTTCATTCTTATACAAAGCATCCAAGAGTTTATTTCTCTTCCGAAGCATAAATCTTCAAGACTCTCAGGAAAATTCTTCCGAAGCCATTTTAGCTTCGGAAGCTTTTTCAATCAAAACTTCCGAAGACAAATTACTTCGGAAGCTTTTCGAATTCCAAGAAAACTACTTTTTGAGCAAAAAGGTAAACTACTTTTTCAGAGGTGGGACCGACATACGGATTTCAAAGTTTATCCTCTTTCATTAAACTTTATCTGAAATCCTTCTCTCTCATATAAACCCAACGGTTTCCCCCTCTTCTATCATCTGCTTTTCTTCCAAACCTAAAACCCAAAGCTTTCTCTCTGAAATTTCTTTCCCATTTTTTCTCTTCGTCTCTGAGCTACCTCACAATGGCTGACCTTGCTCACAGAAATGATCCTAACTTTGCCATGCAGCTACACAGACAACACAATCAGGTTGCTCTGTTATGCTCTGACAGAACAGAGCTCATCTCAGGGCCGTGTCTTTGTCATCTAGTCTCACTACTTCCCTCCTAACCATTGATCCTACTCTATATGAGGATCACTTGCTTGAATTCTGGAAGACCTGCCAAGAGGTCATTATGGATGGGGAGAAGGCACTGTCTGCCACAGTGCAGGGGAGAACAATCTTCATCACTCCGCCATCATCAACCGACATCTTCAGCTGGATGATGAAGAAGGTGAAGTGTTCTTCCCAAAGGAAGCGGTTAATCATTCCTTCGAGCAGATGGGCTATGAAGGAGATTTCTCTGTAAAGACCTTCAGGAAAGGGAAGGTCTCATCCCAGTGGAAATACCTGCTCCATGTGGTTATCCACAGCTTATCAAACAAGCATGGTGGATGGGACCAGATTCCTGAGGATCTCTCCTTTATAGTTCATGGAATGATTCAGGGGGTCAAGTTCAGGTATTCACAATTTGTTTATACTAATTTACTTGCAAACTTAGACTCCTTAGAATACTACATGTTTCCTAGATATGTTCAACACATTCTCAACTGTGAACTGGGCTCACAGTTGAGGGAAACAGGTAATATTCTTAAATTGGGACAGATGAAGCCCGGCATCTTTAAAATTATGAAGAAGCCAACTGTAGGCTTCTCAGGGGTAGAAACAGCCCTAGTCCCAAAAATGTTAGAGCTCATTGCTCAAGGTGACAACCTAGCAGTCCAAGCTAGTGTTGAACCCACACCTACTGCTCTCCAACCTCTACACAACCCAAATATTCACCTACCAAAGAAAATCCAAACGAACCCCTGCTCAGACTATTCAGTCTGTGGAGGCCCCCATATACTCACCAATACAGGAAGAAGTGGATACTGGAGCTCCCACTTCTCCTGAGGAGCAGACCACTCCCATTGTTTCAAGAATCAGTGATGAGGTTCCTCATGCTCACACTGATGAGCTCACTAGCCCAACAGCCTTAAGCTCTCACTCTGAGTCTCAACACTCAAGTGAACAACTTCAGGGGACAGCTACCATCCCCAGCCTTTGGATCTCAACCAACCAGTTCCCAACCTATCCTTCTATACTGATGAAGACTTAGGATTCAGTGAGTACCATGAGTCTCTCTTCCCATCCCCTACTCAAAGAGAGATGAGTACCTCTGACTCTCCTCAGTCTATCCCACATCAGTCACCTATTACTGAGGTGGACACTTCTGACCTGTTCAGGATGTCCATATGGAAGAGGCTCTCACTTTTGAAAGTGATTACATCATTAAGACCTCAACCATGGCAACTCAGCCCTCTGGCATCTCAACTGAGGCTGCCAGTGAGCAGGAAAACCAGCAGCCAAGAAACTCAAGCTGGTGGTGAGCGAGAGGACTTTGGTCCAATCATCTCATCCCCCAGTGATTCTTCTGATGAAGATGAGGGGACTTGAGACTAAAGGTGCAGAAATTGTCAAAAACATGCACCTATTTAGTCTCTAAGGTTAGTCACTTGGAATCTCAGGTGACTACCTTACAAAACAGGGTCAATGATCAGCAACTTCAGATTTCATATCTAAAGGAAAAACTAGCTGGGAGACCTTTAAGGAGAGCTCAACCAGGAACACAAGAACCTGTGGAAGTGATTGACTTATCCTCCAGCTCACCTATGCAAGTGGGTGATGCTACCAAAAAGGGGGAGAAAGTTATTACAATCACAGAACCTGGGAGTTCTTCAAAGAGAATGGACATAGAGGACTCACCATCCTCACTTGCTGTTGTGCATTCTCAGCAACTTCCTCAAGTTCACATTAATGTGGACTCTATAGACTCAATCATCAGGAGTCTCTTTGAGGAAGGTATACCAAGGGCTGTCTCATCTCCACCACAAGGAACTGGCAACTACATCATAAGGTGGAGGTATGATGAGGACAGAAGAGCCCTTATACTTCACAGAGTTCAAGGCCAACAAGAAGTCTTTCAGTTCCAAAGCCTGAGCTTCTATGAAAGACTGGATTTAGTCAACATGCCACTTGTCAATCCAAGCAAATCTAGACAAGCTGACAGGCTGGCTCAAAGAATCCAAGACAGGATCCTTGCAGAGTTCTCTCTAAGAAGGAGACTTAGGCAATCAGGCAATGTCATCGGTCAACTGGATGTTGAGGTGGACCCTAAGATTAGTTTCATAGGGGAAACCTTGGCTGAAGGCCCAGTGGCAGAACCTGAGACCCTTGTCACCATCAACAACTGCTGCAGAGGTCCAAACTCCATCTGAGACACCTGCTGGTGAAGGTGTTTCTCAGCCTCTCTCTGGCCAGAGCATGGAAGCTACACCAAGCAATGAAGGCCAAGCCTCAATCCACCCTGAGTCACAAAGGTCTGTTGGTGACAAAGGGAAAAGGATAATGACTCCTGAGGAAATTGAGGAGGAAGAGAGAGAGAGGAAAAGGAGGCTAAGGGGAGAAAGTTCTTCTGGGTCATCTAAATTCATGCAAGCTGCAATCAGGGCTGCCCCCAGACCAAATACTAAAGATGATGAGTTAAGGGCAGTCAGGATTACCTATTTACAGACCAGGAACTATGATGTTGATGAAATCATCTCCCTCCCCTTAGAAGAGTTGAATGAGCTGGCTGACATGGAAGTGTCAAGAGAGATAAAGGAGAAAGAAGATGCAAGGTTACTTCTCCAATTCAAAGAGGAGAAGAGACAGAAAAGACTTTACAAGCATACTCCCACTCTCTCTCCAGTTCAAGAAAGTCCTGCACAGGAAGATGTGGCTCCACAAGAACCTCAGGTAGATAAAGAAGAGGATAGAATCAAAATGATAAACTACCTGAGTGCCACAGGCTTCTATCAGGCAAATGCACTTCTTCCCTGTCCTATGACTTCATTGAGTTCGAGTACTTAAAGCAACTTGAGCTTGAGCTAGTCAAAGAAAGAAAAACAACCAAAAGGAAGCTAAGGGAAGAAGCTGCAAAGTCAAGAGCCATCATTCAAAAGAATGCAAAGAAGTCTGCTGACAGACAAAGAATGATGAGCTTCTTGAAGTCATATGGATTCTCCGGAAGGAGACTTGGTCCCATGTCTCTATCTACAATGGATGAGCATATAAGGGTGATCAAGCAGAAGATTAAAAGTGGTGAATTGATTGACTTGCACTCTCTTCCAAGTCAAGTCCCCCTGAAGTGGAGGTCAAGTTTGAACAACCAGACACCTGAACCAGAACCTCCAGCTGAGCCTCAGCAAACTTCATCTTCTGATCCAAGACAGGGTCAAACTCCCTCTCCTTCTGAACCTGTGAGGGAGGAACACCCAACTGAGAAAGACACTGATGATCAACATGGTGCTGCAGACCAGTTCTCAGTTAAAGACATTAAAGAGGAAGAAGAAAATGGCTTCTAAACCAAAGACTAAAAAGAAGAAGCCAAAGTCATCTACCTCTACACCCCAGGCTGAATCAGATCAACCTGAGGAAGTGCATGATGAGGCAACCCAATCAACTCCTATGCAAGTGGCTCCTCTAGCAACTGAGACACCTATCTTGTCCTGGACTTATTCTACCAATCCAGAAAGATGGCATGTTGTCAGAGATCAAGGTGTTGAGAATGTCTACTCCTGGCAAGACATAATCAACTTACCTCTGCATGATCTCTTTGAAATGAGAAGATACTATGAGAGTCTTGATGATCCTGACCACCAAATGAAGAAAGGAATGGTCTTGATTGTACTGAAGACTACCAACATCTGAAGATCTCTAAGTGTTTTGGTAGCATCAGCCTAGGGGGAGTTTGTAAGGATTCCTTAAGTCTGATGCAACCCAAAACATCCAAAGTGTCTCAGCAACATGCACTAAGTACTGAAGTGAAGAATGCTTCGGAAGTTTTACACAATACATTAGAAAACATTCTAAGTGTAAAATCTTCCGAAGCCAAGACCAATATCTTCCGAAGCCAAACATGAAGTCTTCCGAAGCTTCAAGAGACAAAGTCTTCCGAAGCTTCACCCTATGAAGACAGATTTCTTCCGAAGACTTTTAGTACACATGCTTTATCTGATGTACTGTTCCATAAAGCACCTTTTCCGCTGCATCTCTGATAAGTCACCAACTTACAAGAGTGGTGGTGAAAAGGTCCATGCTTTTGGTAACTGTACATTGAGGTCTTGAGTCTGAAACTTTCCACTTTATGTACTTTATCCTTTTTGTAATGTATAAGGATGTGAGCTATGGCATGTCATAGTCACAAGGTCAAAAGGCAGATATGCCTTTTGATTCTACAATTGATTTTGTTAGTGTCTAGTCAATTGTATCCAGCTGGCTTTCATAGTATAGCTGGCTGTAGTTGTAGTATAAGTATTTCAAGTTTCTTGTATCTTAATATACTTTGTAACACTTGTAAAAGAACTTGAGAAAGCAATATACTGCATCCTTGAAAACCATATTCTCCTGTTCTGTCTCTTGCTTTACTTGTGTCCTTGTATCACTTTTGGTTAACCCAGTTTACTGTTTGATTAGAGTTTAGATAATCTCCTCATTGTGTTGTTGTGTTGTAATTGTGTTCAAACCCTTAAACGATCCTGCAAGTTTCATAATTGACCACCATGGCCCTTACAAGAATAAACGACGTTAACTTTTAATTTTAACGAAAAATATGAGATGTCACACAAAAAGCTTCCGAAGGTAAATTATATTCGGAAGTTTTAATGAAAAGGCTTATTAAGGTAAAATGACTTCGGAAGAATTTCCTATGAGTTTTGAAAATTTTGCTTTGGAAGAGAAATTAAGCCTTGAATGCTTTGTGCACAAAAGAACAAAGCTTCTAAGAGTTAATTTTGCTTCGGAAGAAGAAGGTCCTTGAAAACATATAAGTGTCTTAGACATCCATTTAAGCTTCGGAAGATGCATCGGAAATCTCTTCCGAAGGTAAAATTTCTTAGACAGTTAATTGTTTTGAAGGCATGATTTTCTTCGGAAGTTAAAAACAGAACTTCCAAAGGATCAAAATTTTCATAAATCTAAGGAAAGTCTTCAAAAGATTTTCATCCAAAGAAAACAGATGCTTATGAAAGTGATGAACTAGACAACTTAGGACACACATGTTTTAAGAAATAATAAGAATTAGTTTAAGAAAAACCTACTCAAAGTTGATTATCCCAATAGCTGATACAAGATATTTAAATCTCTGTTCATCAAAGGCCTTTGTAAACAAATCAGCATATTGTTCATCTGTGTGAACTTTGACTAGTTTAATTAATCCTTTCTCATAATTATCTCTTATTAGATGATACCTGATAGTGATGTGTTTGGTCCTGAGCGCTGCATAGGATTCTTTGTGATTGAGATAGCACTATTGATGTCTATGTGAATGGGAGTCTCCTTGAAGTTGAATCCATAGTCCAACATCTGATTTTGAATCCAAAGCATTTGAGCACAGCAGCTTGCAGCAACAATGTATTCAACTTCAACAGTTGATGCAAAGACACAAGATTGTTTCTTGCATTTCCATGAGACAACCCTTCCACCAAGAAACTGACATCCCCCAGATGTAGACTTTGCAGTCATGTTGCAACCACCATAATCACTATCTGTATAAGCATACAGATTGAAGTCAGGATTTTTAGGATACCATAAACCAAGTGTTGGAGCACCTTTAAGGTATCTTAGATCTTGTTGACAGTGATAAGATGAGACATCTTATGATTGGCTTGTTATCTTGCACAGATGCAGGTGGCAAACATAATATCAGGCCTGCAAGCAGTAAGATACATAAGAGACCCAACCAAAGCCCTGTATAAGTGCTCATCTACACACTCCCCCTCAAGATCAGGTCCAAGGGAGTGGTTTCTGGCTATGGGTGTCTTAGCAATCTTAAAATCAGTCATGTTGAACCTCTTGAGTATGTCCTGAACATACTTTGACTAACTTATAAAGATGCCATCTTCAACTTGCTTCACTTGAATTCCTAGAAAGAAATTGAGTTCCCCCTTGGCACTCATTTCAAATCTGTCTTTCATCAACTTCTCAAAGCCTTTGTAAAGCTTTAGATTAGTTGAACCAAAGATGATGTCATCTACATATACTTGGACTAGCAATATGTCATTTCCTGTCCTTTGATGAAGAGAGTTCCATCTATAGTACCTCTCCTGTATCCATGTTTGCAAAGATACTCAGATAGTGTCTCATACCACTTCCTGGGTGCCTGATGCAACCCATAAAGAGCCTTGTCAAGATTGCAGATATAATCAGGATGATCAGGATCTACAAAACCAGGTGGCTGTTTGACATATACCTCCTCATCAATCACTCCATAAAGAAAAGCACACTTCACATCAAGTTGAAAGACCTTGAAGTTCTTGGATGCAACAAATACCAGGAATATCCTAACAGCTTCCAGTCTTGCTACAGGAGCAAAGACATCAGTATAGTCAATCCCTTCTTCTTGTGTGTACCCTTGAACAACTAGTCTAGCTTTGTTCTTGATGATAATGTGTAACACCCGGTTATTATATTAAAGTAAATAAAAGAAGGAAACATCAATAAACCCAAGTTGAGGGGTT
Source organism: Flaveria trinervia (assembly GCA_025506515.1). Lineage (NCBI taxonomy): Eukaryota > Viridiplantae > Streptophyta > Magnoliopsida > Asterales > Asteraceae > Flaveria > Flaveria trinervia. The sequence goes on along the minus strand of CM046444.1, from coordinate 112,399,181 downwards.
AAAAATGTAAAAGGGGACAAAAGTACAAAAAATTGGTGTAAATGTGGGCATGGCCTCCCACCCTCTTTTCACATCACTTTTCATTCGGTTCTAGAGAGAGGGAGAGCAGAAAACTTTCGGGTTGAAGAAGAAGAAGAAGAGGTTGAATTCAAGGTAAGAATTTGAAGTTATTAAATGTTTATGATGGGTTTTGTCTTTGTTATATGCTTATGTGTTTGTGTGTGCATTCGTGTGTGTGTTTGGTGGGTTTCTAGGTGTTTGAACTCATTTGCATACGGGTTAGAAGGAAGATACACCCAAAGTTGCACCAGGTGAGATTCTAGACCCCAGGTTTACTTGTTTTTAAACTTTTTGGGGCTGAAAATGTATTTAAACGATTTTATTATGATTATGTATGTATACCCGTATGTATTATGCATGTTTGATGATGTTCCTTAGGTGTTATTATGTTGTTCATGCTTAGAATGACCTTGGTAAGCTTAGAACAAATAGGCTTGATGTTTGGGTTCGAAAATATCCTAGAAACATGTTGAGTAGAAGGTTCATGCGCCTAAATAGGGCTCATGCGCCTGGAAATGCCTTAGAAATGTTAAGTGTAACTCATGTGCGTGAACAGTGGTTCATGCGCCTAGAATATTAGCCAGACGACTAAGTGTAGGGCCATGCGCCCCAATAGTGTCCATGCGACCAAATGGCCCATGTGCCTAAGTATCCATACGTCTGAATAGCCCATGCGCCTGAATAGTTCATGCGCCTAAGTTTTAAAGTGGTTAAGTGTTGGCTGATGCGCCTACATAGTGATGAAGCGCCCAAACAGGGCTCATGCGCCCAAATAGTATTGGTGCGCCTAAACACTTAGAATTTATTATGAATTTTTGGGATTCTGTGCTATTAGGATTTTGACCAAGGTTTGACTAGGACTTATTAAGGCTTAGTTTTATGCATGATTATGATTGTTTTACGATTGTTTCGTATTATTATTATTACTATTAGTGTATGACTTTACATGGTGTGTTTATTATCGTAACGTAAAGTATTACTAATAATAATAAAGCAAAAGAGTAATAAGAAGAGAAGTGGAACTTAAATAAAATGTTAACAAGTCTTGCAAGCTTATAGGAGGTGCACGACCATGTTGTCGTTAGCTCAACTGTGATGGGGTTAGCTACCCTATTATACACACGGGGCCAGTCAATTGAGATTGGCGGATCTTTGCAGCGTGCCCTAGGTGACTGGGCCGGCCTTGTATACAGTAATCAGAGCCCATTGAGGGACTAGAGGGCCCAACACTAGTTTCCCCCGCGCATATAGTTTAGGGTATCGCTCATTGGTCCATATAGACAGTGAAAGATAAAGATAAAAGAGTACAGAATAAACAAGACATACAGTAAAGAGAAGAAGCATTATCTGGTTGTATAGTTAATGCATGCTCATGTATAAAGAGATGAAATTTCACAAAAAGAGTATTTTCATATATATACCTTACAGAAAGCATTTTATTACTTTTAAAACTAGAACTCACTCAGTAACGCTGACTTTTATACATTTCAGTTGGCAGGTAAACATTGCTGAGGATGGCACGAGGGTTAAGCTACTAGGCAGGAAAAGACTGACATCCATTCATACTTGTTATTGTTGGTGTTTTGTAATGCAATTGAACAATTCTTTTGTATTCGGTTAAACAATAGTGTATTGCTCAACAACAGTGTTTTTAATGAAATGAATGGCTTTTGTTAAAATAGTTCCGTTGCTTAAGCTTGTAAATTTACAATGTTTAATGTATTTAATGCTGTGAATGACCAACTGTGAGGTCTCCGGGAACGGGGCCTTACAAGTTGGTATCAGAACCAAAGTTTAAGAGAATTGGGTTAAATAATTTTATTAAAACCTAAACTTAAACTGAAAATAGGACAACAGGAGGGATGTCAGCCCGAGTAGCTATGTGCCATCATGTATTTTTCTTTAATGTTAATCGGCATTACGTGCGCATGTTATGTGATTTATGTGCTCTTAGTAGATTTAGATATTGATTAAGTCAGGATAGGAAATTCTTGGGGTATGAAGAGTAAAGTAAGTGGCTAATCACAACTAGCCACTGTAATTAGGGACTTACTATACTCAACATAAACTGAGCTACTCCCTTGAATGACCGCGTTAGTGTTTGAATCTTATAGCATGTTAGAGGATGGCCGGTGGTAGATCTTTGAAGGTTTCATCAGGTGAAGGTTGTGGTGGACGTGGTGCTGGACCGCGTGTCACGAGAAGCATGGCTAGGGCTGCTGAAATGGCACTCAAAGAGCCCGAGATCCATCACCCAGAAGGAGGGGATGTTGGTGCTAGTCTGAGGACCACATTGAAAGAGGTTGTTGTCGAGGGAGTTCAACAGGCCATGCAGGCGATTCTGCCATTTATGGTGACCGCGGTAATTAGGGCGGTGAAGGAGACGACCGTGAGTGAAGTGAACAAGAAGAGTAGTAGCGACAAGAATTGGAACGGAAAGCGGGTTGAACGTGGGGTTTACACTCCAAACAAAAAGGTTGCCAGGACGGATGACCGGCGTGTAGCTTCGTCCGTGCGGAGACGAGGAAGTGTGGTAAGTGTGCTAAAGGGCATACCGGTGAGTGCAGGATGGGAATGAATGTATGCTTCAGGTGCGGAAAGCCTGGCCACATCACTAGAGACTGTAGGGCGCTGAAGTGCTATAACTGTGGCGGAAAGGGTCATATAAGTAGAGACTGCAAGAAGCCGAGGGTGGAGAGCTCTGGAGCGAAGAAGAAGCCGGAGGAAGGAGGGCAGAGGGCAAGTGCTAGAGCATACACCATGACCCAGGAGGAAGCCAAGGCTGATCCCGATGTCGTGTCAGGTATGTTTCTAGTAAACCAACTTGTGCCTTAGTATTGTTTGATTCCGGTGCTAGTAGGAGTTTTATTTCCACTACTTTCTGTGCTAAGTTGCCTATTCGTAGTAGAAATGTCAGTGAACCATTCGATGTAGAAACCGCTATTGGTAAGTCCACTAGAATTACTGATGTGATAGAGGACTGTGCTATAGAACTAGAAGGTCATAGGTTTGCTGCTAGGTTACACGTGATGCCCCTAGGTGGATTTGATGTAGTACTAGGGATGGACTAGTTAGCAACCTATGAAGCAAACAATGTATGTCGCAAGAAGATGATTCAATTAGTTGTGCCCGATGGGAGTTTGGTTACAATTTATGGAGATCGCGTTACTACGATCCCGAAGGTAATTTTGATGGCGATGGCGGGGAAGTGCATGAAACGTGGATGTAGTGCCTACTTGGCATACGTAAAATATGTGGATGCGTCGGTACCGCAATTATCTGAGGTACCAGTGGTGCACGACTTCCCGGATGTATTTCCAGAAGACTTACCCGGCGTGCCACCGGATCGTGAGATTGAGTTCCAAATTGATTTGATACCGGTGCTCAACCTGTTGCCAAAGCACCATATCGATTAGCTCCGACTGAGATGAAGGAACTCATGAGCCAATTGCAGGAGTTAATGGATAAGGGATTCATTCGACCGAGTATCTCTCCGTGGGGTGCTCCGGTATTGTTTGTAAAGAAAAAGGACGAAAGTATGCAAATTTGCATTGACTATCGAGAGTTGAACAAGTTGACGGTGAAGAATCGGTACCCGTTACCAAGGATTGATGACATGTTCGACCAGCTCCAAGATGCCAGTTGGTTCTCAGGATAGATCTACGATCTGGCTACCATCAATTGAAGGTGAAGGAACAAGAGATTCCTAAGACAGCTTTCCGTACGCGTTATGGACACTACGAGTTCCTCGTTATGTCTTTTGGTCTAACTAACGCGCTAGCTACCTTTATGGATTTGATGAATCGAGTGTGCCGGCCGATGTTGGATAGATCAGTGATTGTGTTCATTGATGATATCCTGATCTACTCGAAGAGCGAAGAAGAGCATGCTGGTCACATTCGGGAGGTGTTGAAGACATTAAGAAGGGAGAAGTTGTATGCCAAATTCTCCAAGTGCGTGTTCTGGTTGCGCTAAGTTCAATTCTTGGGTCATGTGGTGAACCCTGACGGAATCATGGTGGACCCGGTAAAGGTGCGGGCGGTTATGCATGGAAGTCACCGAAGACGCCATCCGAGATTCGTAGTTTCTTGGGTTTGGCGGGCTACTACAGAAGATTCATCCAAGACTTTTCCAAGATCGCTTCTCCACTAACCAAGTTGACCTAAAAGGATGTAAAGTTTATATGGGGTCAAGCTCAAGAGAAGGCGTTCGATGAACTGAAGGCGAGATTGACTCAAGCTCCTGTTCTGTCATTACCCGATGGAAGTGAAGATCTGGTGGTTTATTCTGATGCTTCCTACTCAAGGTTAGGATGTGTGTTAATGCAGAGAGGGAAGGTTATAGCCTATGCATCCCGATAGTTGAAGGTTCATGAGGTCAATTACCCTACTCATGACTTGGAGCTAGCAATCGTGGTCTTTGCACTAAAGATTTGGAGGCACTATCTGTACGGGACGAAGTGCACCATTTTCACTGACCACAAGAGCTTGAAGTACTTCTTCGAGCAAATAGATCTGAACATGAGGCAGAGAAGATGGTTGGAGCTCATAAAAGACTATGATTGTGAGATCCACTATCATCCGGGCAAGGCCAACGTGGTGGCTGATGCCCTTAGCCGAAAAGAGAGGCTCGAGCCGATTCGGGTGAAAGCATATCAGCTGATCGTGACCTCTGACGTGATGAAGCAAGTCAAAGAGTTTCAAGATGAGGCACTGAAGGAAGATCATCTTAACTCTGAAAGGATGAGAGGTTTGGTTGGGGAATTGGGTGAAAACACACTTGGTGTTAAAACCCGATTTGTACGGGTGTGGATTCCTCGTTTTGGGGATCTACGTGTGAAGATTATGGATGAAGCTCACAAGACTCGATACTCCATTCATCCTGGTGCCACGAAAATGTATCAAGATATGAAAAAATATTATTGGTGGCCGGGTATGAAGCGCGATGTGGTGGGGTATGTGAGTAAGTGCCTTACTTGCTTACAGTGAAGGCCGAACATCAGAAGCCGTATGGGAAGATTCAACCTTTGGATATTCCGGAATGGAAGTGGGAGCACATCACCATGGATTTCATTACGAAGTTTCCGCGTACTCCGAAAGGGTATGATGCCATATGGGTGATAGTTGACCATTTGACGAAGAGTGCTCACTTCCTACCGATCCGCGAGACATATTCATCTGAGAGGTTGGTGGATCTATTCATCAAGGAAATTGTAACTTGTCATAGTGTGTCGGTGTCTATTGTATCTGATCGTGACACCCGGTTTACATCCAAATTCTGGAAGAAATTCCACGACGCCATGGGGACGAGGTTACATATTAGCACGGCTTATCATCCCCAAACTGATGGTCAGTCAAAAAGGACCATTCAGACACTGGAAGACATGCTTCGGGCATGTGTGATTGATTTTGGAGGAAATTGGGATGACCACCTACCGTTAGCCGAATTTTCCTACAATAACAGCTATCATGCCAGCATTGGTATGCCACCCTATGAGATGCTATACAGTAGGAGATGCGGAACACCTGTTTGTTGGGATGATATCGATCAGAAGGAATTAGGGAGCGTCAAGGTAATCGAGACTATGACTGAGAAGCTTGAGAAGATTAAAGCCTTCATGAAGGCAGCCAAAGATAGACAGAAGTCGTATGCTGATAAACGACGCAAACCGATTGAGTTCCAGGTGGGTGACCGGGTTATGTTGAAGGTGTCACCATGGAAGGGTATTATCCGATTCAGGAAGTGGGGCAAGTTGAGCCCAAGGTATATAGGCCCTTTTCCGAATCATTTCTCGAGTAGGAAAAGTGACCTATAGATTGGAGTTACCAGATGAGTTAAGTGGAATTCACCCGACATTTCATGTATCTCATCTGAGAAAGTGCTTAGCTGATAAAGACATAATTTTTCCACTGGAGGATATCGAAGTAGATGAAAGGCTCAATTATGTGGAGCAACTAGTGGAAATCATCAATAGAAAAGAGAAGAGGCTGAGAAATAAAGTGGTTCCTCTTGTGCGTGTATAGTGGAAGCATAGGAAGAGATCTGAATCTACATGGGAGACTGAGGAGGAAATGAGGCAGCATTACCGCCCTCTGTTTGAGAAATAACAGGTTTCGGGGATGAAACCTAAATAAGGGGGTGGACTTGTAACACCCGGTTATTCTATTAAAGTAAATAAAAGAAGGAAACATCAACAAACCCAAGTTCAGGGGTTAAAAATGTAAAAGGAGACAAAATTACAAAAAGTTGGTGTAAAGGTGGGCATGGCCTCCCACCCTCTTTTCACATCACTTTTCATTCGGTTCTAGAGAGAGGGAGAGCAGAAAAATTTCGGGTTGAAGAAGAAGAAGAAAAGGTTGAATTCAAGGTAAGAATTCAAAGTTTTTAAATGTTTATGATGGTTTTGTCTCGGTTATATGCTTATGTGTTTGTGTGTGTGTTCGTGTGTGTGTTTGGTGGGTTTCTAGGTGTTTGAACTCATTTGCATACGGGTTAGAAGGAAGATACACCCAAAGTTGCACCAGGTGAGTTTCTAGACCCCGGTTTTAGTTGTTTTTAAACTCTTTGGGGCTGAAAATATATTTAAATGGTTTTTATTATGATTATGTATGTATACTCGTATGTATTATGCATGTTTGATGGTGTTCCTTAGGTGTTATTATGTTGTTCATGCTTAGAATGACCTTGGTAAGCTTAGAACTAATAGGCTTGATGTTTGGGTTCGAAAATATCCTAGAAACATGTTGAGTAGAAGGTTCATGCGCCTAAATAGGGCTCATGCGTCTGGAAATGCCTTAGATTTGTTAAGTGTAACTCATGCGCCTGAACAGTGGTTCATGCGCCTAGAATATTAGTCAGACGACTAAGTGTAGGGCCATGCACCCCAATAATGTCCATGCGACCGAATGGCCCATGCGCCTAAGTATCCATACGTCTGAATAGCCCATGCGCCTGAATAGTTCATGCGTCTAAGTGCTAAAGCAGTTAAGTGTTGGCTGATGCGCTTGCATAGTGATGAAGCGCCCAAACAGGGCTCATGCGCCCAAATAGTATTGGTGTGCCTAAACACTTAGAATTTATTACGAAATTTTTGGGAGTCTGTGCTATTAGGGTTTTGTGTCACACCCCAACCTTGACGGCGGAAACATCGAGGAGTGAGAGTTAAGATCGTTCACAGCCACATAACGCTATTAATAACTCAAATATAGATTAAACATAAGTTTCAATTGTATCATTACAATCATAAGTCTCAAAGAAATTAAAAGCATAACATAAAATGTAACATGTCATTCTTATTTCATTTAATTATCTAGGTCCATTCCTAGATGTGCAAGCTTCAAAGAGTAGAAATCAAACTTGAGTATTTTCTCAAACATGTTAAAAATAAAAAATGTCAACAATAATGTCGGTGAGATTTTCATAGTTTGACATACATAGATATATAAAAGATGGCAATTCATGTTATAAGTTAGAGAGCAAAGTAACTAGGGATGTAAGACAGAATGCATAATCAAACCTTGGCAAAATTTTACAAGTCTCAAACGTTTACAAGCATATACGATTAGCTAAGTGTACTTGGATCAACCAAGCAGGCTTGTCAGGCCCATAGATCTATGACTTCGCTAGGCTAGCAATAGTTAATGATTGTACATATATTCGACATTACATGGTAGCCACAAAGTTCAACTAACCACAACATACAGGTGAAATGCCATAGGTTTACAAGAATCAACCGTGTTTACAAGTGCAAAGTTTATAAAGTAACATGTTTCACCCCAAAGTGTAAAAATATAAAAGGGGTATAGAAATACTCACATGATCAATAAGTATATAATTGATGATTAATAAAAAATATAATAATCGTCGCTCCAACGTAAACCCTCACAATGCACCTAAAATAAATATATATTTAAAGATTAAAGTTTAATTGAAATGAGTTTAGCAAATTAACGTGGACTAGGGTTCTAAGTCGAATTTGGGGCTTGTCAAATAATCATATTTAACAAATGGAATGAATTTATATTTTCTTGAAATATATATATTTATATTTTTTTTATTCAAAGTTGTGAAAAGAACTAATTATAATGATTAACAAAGTTACATATAAACTAACCAAAATTAGTTGAAAATGGATTTTTGAACAAATAATAATTTACTAATTATATTTTCAATCCATATTATTAAAAATTATTCAAACAAATTTTGCTAAAATGTTTTATCAATAAAATTATTTTTATTTAGATTTTGAAAAATTATAGAAAATCTTTGGAAGCTTTTTAAAATATTGGAATTTATAAAAATAATTTTTATACATATTAAAAGTTTTATGAAATTAGTTTTAGGCTAAAAATCCTTTAAAAACAAAACATGAGGGTGCCCGGGTTCGAACCCGGGACCTCATGTTAGGGGCAGTGTGACTTAACCAGTGAACCAGGGTCGCGGCCTTGATTCATATTGGTTTCCAGATCTTTTAAACCCAAGTAAGAAGTTTCCCCGAATTACAAAGAACCCTAGAACAAGGTGAATCAAATTGAACCCAAAATCGCGGTTGATAATGAAATTAACCATAGGGCTTTTGATCCATACATGAAATCGAGTATGCCACATTGTTTAGTTACCTAGATTGAAGTTTAAATCGATGAGGATGAACAAGGTAAAAGCCGCGACGGTGGAAAGTTGATCCTAGATGATTTGGTTGATGAGATTCCAATTAATTGTAGGTTTGGCTTCAACAATGGATGAGAAACGTAAGCCCTTTGTCAATTTTGGTTTAAAATGCCCGAAAGGTGGGTTTCGACGAAGTTGCAGGTTGCGAAGAAGATGATGATTCGAATTCGTGTTTGGGTTTGTTTCAGGTGAAAATGAGAGTTGTATTCGATTATGGATTGATGAATGACCGTTTATGCCGAGTTAATTCGATTATTATTGAGGTTTAATGATTGAACGACTATCGAGTTTAAGTGTTTCGGTTTTGAAATCGATCCGGCCTGTAACCGACGTTTTATCACACTTAAATGATGTATTCACGTTTGAAACATGTTCTATAATGATTTGCAACGGTTTTGAGTCGAAAAACGACCGAGATTTGCCGGTTTAGGGGGTGGCCGGAAGGCCACCAAAGATGGCCGGCGTTTGGCCAGAAAAACGGCCTAAGGGGGAGAAAGATGGAACAAGTTTCAGTTAATTACAACTTTGGTCCCTGTGGTTTTTATTTTTATTATTTTATGCTTAAAACTCACTTTTAAGGTTTTTAAATTGGCAACTAGACCCCCTAGACTTTTAAATCAAAGTTTTATTAATAAAATTATTATTGTTGGTATTATCCTTAGTTATTATTATTATTTTTATAATTTTATTACTATTATTATTATTATTATTATTATTAGGGTTATTAACAACATAATTATTATTACTCTTATAATTAGTTATTATTAGTATTATTATTATCATTACAATTAGTATTATAGTTCAATTTAATAACTAGGTTATTAACTTTACATTAAAATTTAAAATCCAACTAAGAATTAAGCATAAATCACCCATAAGTTTCATATATGGCAATAATGCCCCATACAAGAATTAACAAAGCTAACTTATATATAACCCTAAAAATACATGATGTTACAGTCTCCCCAACTTAAAAGAATTTCGTCCCGAAATTAAGAATGAACTAAACGAACAATTGCGGGTACCTCTCCTTCATATGGTCCTCACGCTCCCAAGTGAACTCAGCTCCACGTTTGTTTTCCCAACGAACTTTGACGATCGGTGTAGTGGTTGTTCGGGTCTTCTTCAGGGTTCGATCCATAATCTCAACAGGCTTCTCAACGAAATGCAATGACTCGTCTATTTGAATTTCCTCTAATGGAACATGCAAATTTTCATCAGTCAGACATTTCCTCAAGTTCGAGACATGGAAGACAGGATGAACTTCGCTAAGTTTAGAAGATAGCTCCAGTTTGTAACCCACTTTCCCAATTCTTTTCAGAACCTTGAAAGGTCCTACAAATCGTGGGGCTAACTTACCATTTTTCCCAAAACGTACAACACCCTTCCATGGAGAGACCTTAAGAAGAACCATGTCGTCGACTTGAAACTCCAACGGTTTGCGTCTTTTATCGGCATAACTCTTTTGGCAACTTCTAGCCACCTTTTGAATTCTGGAAACTTTGTCGGTTGTTTCTTGAATAAGTTCCGGACTAGTGATAAGATTTTCCTCAATGTCAGTCCAACAGATCGGAGAACGACATTTACGACCATACAAAGCCTAGAATGGTGCCATCTTGATACTTGAGTGATAACTATTGTTATACGAAAATTCCGCGAGCGGTAAATGCGTATCCCAATCACCACCAAAGTCAAGGACACAAAGACGCAGCAGATCCTCGAGGGTTTGGATTGTTCGTTCGGTTTGACCATCGGTTTGAGGATGGTAAGCTGTACTTAAATCCAATTGAGTACCCAAGAGTTCTTGCATTGAAGTCCAAAAGTGTGAATTGAAGCGAGCATCTTGATCGGAAATAATGTGTAAAGGCACGCCATGACGACTCACAATTTTGTCAATGTAGATTCGAGCCAGCCTTGAAACCTTGTACGTATCTCGTATGGGTATGAAATGTGTTGTCTTGGTCAAACGGTCAACAATGACCCATATGCTATCATGACCACAAGGTGTACGAGGTAACTTGGTTATGAAATCCATGGATATATGTTCCCATTTCCACATAGGGATTTCAGGCTGCTCAAGTAAACCACTTGGTCGTTGATGCTCGACCTTGACTCTTGCACATGTGAGACACTTGGAAACATAAGACGCGATATCTTTCTTCATTCCAGGCCACCAATATTGACCACGCAGGTCCATGTACATCTTATCAGAGCCAGGATGAATGGAATATCGGGTTTGATGGGCTTCATTCATAATAAAGTGTCGAAGATTATCATGATTTGGGATCCTAAGCCGATTCAAGAAATACCACATGCCGTTCGGTTTTGTCACCAGTTGTGACCGAACATTAGACATCAAGTCTTCATCCTTGCCTTCATCGGTTAGTGCCGCTTGTTGAGCCTCGCGAATGCATAACTCGAGGTCACTATCGATCCTTATGTTTTGGAGCATGATAGTAGCCTTGTTGACATCCACATGAATCTCGGTATCAAATTATCCTAGCGTATCAAACCATTGCCTTCGATCTCGAATCTCTTGAAGCGAGATAGTCTTGTTGTGAACCTTGCGACTTAGCGCGTCGGCTACAACATTCGCCTTCCCAGGATGGTAGAGAATGTCGCAGTCGTAGTCGCTAATTAACTCGATCCAACGTCTTTGTCTCATGTTGAGATCCTTTTGGTTAAACACGTGTTGGAGACTCTTATGATCGGTGTCCCATATAGATAGTGTCGCCAAATCTTCAAAGTGAAAACAGCAGCACCAAGTTCAAGATCATGAGTTGTGTAGTTCACTTCATGAACCTTCAATTGCCTCGACGCATATGCTATAACTTTGTCTCGTTGCATGAGTACACAACCAAGACCTTGATTAGAAGCATCGCAATACACGGTGAAGTCATCATTTCCATCGGGAAGTGTGAGAATAGGAGCGTTACACAACTTGCGTTTTAATGTCTTGAAAGCCTCTTCTTGCTCGGGTCCCCATTCAAAGAGTCGATTCTTTTGGGTTAGCGCCGTTAATGGTTTAGCAATCTTCGAGAAATTCGCTATGAACCTACGGTAATATCCCGCTAAGCCCAGAAAAGAACGAACCTCGGTTGGGGTTGTGGGAACACACCAATTCTTCACGGCTTCAATTTTAGTAGGATCAACGTGAATTCCTTGGCTATTCACCACATGCCCTAAGAATTGAACCTCCTCCAACCAAAATTCACAATTGGAAAACTTGGCGTATAATTGCTCCTTCTTCAAAAGTCCTAGAACTTGTCGCAAGTGCATATCGTGATCGATTTTTGTCCTGGAATAAATAAGAATGTCATCTATGAACACGATCACGAACTTATCCAAATACGGTTTACATACTCGATTCATGAGATCCATGAACACGACAGGCGCATTGGTCAATCCAAAAGGCATGACCATGAACTCGTAGTGTCCATATCGAGTACAAAAAGCCGTCTTTGGAATGTCATCATCATGAACACGTAGTTGATGATACCCAGAACGTAGATCGATCTTTGAGAATTGAGTTGCTCCTTGAAGTTGATCGAAGAGATCATCGATTCGAGGAAGAGGGTATCGGTTTTTGATAGTAAGCTTGTTGAGTTCTCGGTAATCGATGCACATACGAAATGAACCATCCTTCTTTTTCACAAATAGTACAGGTGCACCCCACGGTGATGAAATAGGGCGAATGAAACCTTTATCGGTCAACTCTTGCAGTTGACTAGCGAGTTCTTGCATTTCAGACGGTGCAAGACGATAAGGCGATTTAGCCACAGGGTTTGCACCAGGGATTAAGTCAATCTTGAACTCAACTTCTCGCACGGGAGGTAACCCTTTAAGATCCTCAGGAAAAACCTCGGGAAAGTCCTGCACAACAGGAATGTCTTTCAACTCCTTACCCTTGGCTTTCGTATTAACTACATATGCCATGAAAGCCATGTAGTTTTTACTTAAGCACTTGCGGGCCTTGATGCATGACATGAGTTTGAGTCTTTGGGATGATTTCTCCCCAAAGACCTTCAAAGTATCACCAGTCGGTAAAGGAATTCGGATACACTTCTCGAAGCATAGAATTTCCGAATGATGCTTAGCTAACCAATCCATACCGATGATAAAATCAAAGCTTCCCAATTGCATAGGAATAAGGTCGATGAAAAACTCGTGTTCATTAAGGCTTAAGGTGCAATCGCGTATTACGACATCCACGGCAATAGATTTTCCATCGGCGACTTCGACCGTGAAAGATCTTTCTAGGTTGACGCGCGCTTTAGAAAGTAAATGCTCGAATTCCAAGGACACGAAACTCCTATCAGCACCCGAATCAAACAATACAGATGCATAATGATTATTTACAAGATACATACCGTTCACCACATCGTTATTGGCTTGGGCTTGATTGGCATTGATGTTGAAAGCCCTTCCACGAGCCGGTGGCACAGTTCCTGCATTGCGAGGACATTGCGGACGAATATGGCCAGGCTCGCCACAGTTATAGCAGGTTCGGTTGGTAAGCATGGCAGTGTTGTTTGGCGCACGAAGACAAGTAGCCACCAAATGACCATACTTCCCACACAACGAGCAGACTCGGCATGGAATGTTGCTCGCATGATGGTACTTGCACGTGTTATACATGGGATATGGACCAGCATAAGTTCTAGCCACAGGGGCTTGATTTGCAACCACCATTTGTTTTTGAGGAGCATTGGGTGTGGTCACAGCGTAGTTGCGCGTCGGGGTGATCTTACGCTTTCTGTTTTGAGAATGACTCGGCCCTTTACTCCTTTGTTGCCTCGGGTATCACCTTTGCGGTAGAATTGGAACCCTTTGCCGACATTGTGCCAGCTCTTATATGATTCTCGGTGAGCTATGCAGTGATAGTAATCGCCTCCTCCAAAGTTGTGGGCCTACTACCCACCACGACATCTTGAATTTGGGATGGCACCCCCTTGATAAATTTCTCAATGTTACGGGGCACGGTGTCCACCATGTGTGGTAGGAGCATACTCAACTCATGATGCTGGGTGGAATAAGCCAAATGATTCCCACCATCTTGTTTGAGGTTCCAAAACTCCTCCTCTACCTTTTGCAACTCGCTCCTCGGGCAGAACTTTTGGATCATGATATCCTTAAATTCTTCCCAAGGCAACGCCATTGCAACCTCAGTTCCACGATTTCTCTTTTCACTATTCCACCATGTTAGTGCTCGTTGTTGAAGAACACTTGTGACATAGCGAACCTTGAACTCGTCGGGGCACTCGCTAACAATGAATGTGTTCTCCATACTTTCAAACCACTCGAGAAGTCCAGTGGCTCCTTCTTTTCCACTAAAGCTAGTGGGCTTACACGAGTTGAAGTGTTTGAAAGTGCAAGTACGATTGTTCCCGTTTTGATTGTTGCTATTCTCTCCATGACCATTTCCATTGTTGCTGGAGTTGGTCATTAAAGTACTATTGAGTTCAGCAACCATGGTTGGGATGACAGCAGCCATTTGTCGGCGATCATGGCGGCTAGCTTACGATCGGAACTTCCACGCTTTCCATGATGACGAGACATGCTGGAATATGCAAAAAGAGTTAGACACGAGAAATAGAAATACAAGGATTATAATTCAACAAGGATAAGGCAAGAGTTGTAAGGCACTTGGAATGGTTCCATTTGGTAACGCATTACCATTTGGAAATGTTGACACGTCAAAGTAAGTTGACCCATTCGCCTTAGAAATTTGTGCATGTTGACCATAGTTTATCACTCATCCCAGACATCCCCAGGTAAGCATAACTAGTCCTGTAGGATTTATAAGATATGTTTGCCTTAGCCCGAGGGCCTTTCGCCAAGAAATCCAGAATACAGGTGTCTATGTGTCACACAATATTTCTTAGATTCATAGAATCAAAACCTTGATGGGATTTATATAGATTAGACATAACGTCTAAAGATCCAAGTCATGACATAAGCATAAGATTCCACGTGTTGTCAAGAATAAGGTTAAGAGAGTTCATGTTCGGGGAGAGTCAAAGTGTCAAAGCTAAGTTTAGGGAGACAAGTAACAATGTTTAGGCAATCCTATGCTAAGGCATCAAATTGCACATAAGAGGGCATAGCATTATGTAACATGCAAACTATATAATTAACAGATAGAATCACAATTCTATAAGGTTCATGCATACTATAGTCTAGGTCACCATTTCTAATAACCTAGATCCCTATAGTTATGGGCTCTGATTCCAATCTGTCACACCCCAACCTTGACGGCGGAAACGTCGAGGAGTGAGAGTTAAGATCGTTCACAGCCACATAACGCTATTAATAACTCAAATATAGATTAAACATAAGTTCCAATTGTACCATTACAATCATAAGTCTCAAAGAAATTAAAAGCATAACATAAAATGTAACATGTCATTCTTATTTCATTTAATTATCTAGGTCCATTCCTAGATGTGCAAGCTTCAAAGAGTAGAACTCAAACTTGAGTATTTCCTGAAACATGTTAAAAATAAAAATGTCAACAATAATGTCGGTGAGATTTCCATAGTTTGACATACATAGATATATAAAATATGGCAATTCATGTTATAAGTTAGAGAGCAAAGTAACTAGGGATGTAAGACAGAATGCACAATCAAACCTTGACAAAATTTTACAAGTCTCAAACGTTTACAAGCATATAAGATTAGCTAAGTCTACTTTGATCAACCAAGCAGGCTTGTCAGACCCATAGATCTATGACTTCGCTAGGCTAGCAATAGTTAATGATTGTACATGTATTCGACATTACATGGTAGCCACAAAATTCAACTAACGACAACATACAGGTGAAATGCCATAGGTTTACAAGAATCAAACGTGTTTACAAGTGCAAAGTTTATAAAGTAACATGTTTCACCCCAAAGTGTAAAAATATAAAAGGGGTATAGAAATACTCACATGATCAATAAGTATATTGATGATTAATAAGAAATATAATAATCGTCGCTCCAACGTAAACCCTCACAATGCACCTAAAATAAATATATATTTAAAGATTAAAGTTTAATTGAAATGAATTTAGCAAATTAACGTGGACTAGGGTTCTAAGTCGAATTTGGGGCTTGTCAAATAATCATATTTAACAAATGGAATAAATTTAATTTTCTTGAAATATATATATTTATATTTTTTTTATTCAAAGTTGTGAAAAGAACTAATTATAATGATTAACAAGGTTACATATAAACTAACCAAAATTAGTTGAAAAGGGATTTTTGAACCAATAATAATTTACTAATTATTATTTTCAATCCATGTTATTAAAAATTATTCAAACAAATTTTGCTAAAATGTTTTATCAATAAAATTATTTTTATTTAGATTTTGAAAAATTATAGAAAATCTTTGGAAGCTTTTTAAAATATTTGGAATTTATAAAAATAATTTTTATACATATTAAAAGTTTTATGAAATTAGTTTTAGGCTAAAAATCCTTTAAAAACAAAACATGAGGGTGCCCGGGTTCGAACCCGGGACCTCATGTTAGGGGCAGTGTGACTTAACCAGTGAACCAGGGTCGCGGCCTTGATTCATATTGGTTTCCAGATCTTTTAAACCCAAGTAAGAAGTTTCCCCGAATTACAAAGAACCCTAGAACAAGGTGAATCAAATTGAACCCAAAATCACGGTTGATAATGAAATTAACCATAGGGCTTTTGATCCATACATGAAATCGAGTATGCCACATTGTTTAGTTACCTAGAATGAAGTTTAAATCGATGAGGATGAACAAGGTAAAAGCCACGACGGTGGAAAGTTGATCCTAGATGATTTGGTTAATGAGATTCCAATTAATTGTAGGTTTGGCTTCAACAATGGATGAAAACGTAAGCCTTTTGTCAATTTTGGTTTAAAATGCCCGAAGGTAGGTTTCGACGAAGTTGCAGGTTGCGAAGAAGATGATGATTCGAATTCGTGTTTGGGTTTGTTTCAGGTGAAAATGAGAGTTGTATTCGATTATGGATTGATGAATGACCGTTTATGCCGAGTTACTATTAGTGTATGACTTTGCGTGGTGTGTTTATTATCATAACGTAAAGTATTACTAATAATAATAAAGCGAAAGAGTAATGAAGAAGAGAAGTGGAACTTAAATAAAATGTTAACAAGTCTTGCAAGCTTATAGGAGGTGCACGACCATGTTGTCGTTAGCTCAACTGTGATGTGGGTTAGCTACCCTATTATGCACACAGGGCCAGTCAGTTGAGATTAGAGAACCTTTGCAGCGTACCCTAGGTGACTGGCCCGGCCTTGTATACACTAATCAGAGCCCATTGAGGGACCAGAGGGCCCAGCGCCAGTTTGCCCCGCGCATATAGTTCAGGGTATTGCTCATTGGTCTATATAGACAGTGAAAGATAAAGATAAAAGAGTATAGAATAAACAAGGAATACATTAAAGAGAAGAAGCATTATTTGGTTGTATATTTATTGCTTGCTCACGTATAAAGAGATGAAATTTCACAAAAAAGAGTATTTTCATATATATACCTTACAGAAAGCATTTTATTACTTTTAAAACTAGAACTCACTCAGCAACGCTGACTTTTATACATTTTTAGTTGGCAGGTAAACATTGCTGAGGATGGCAAGAGGGTGAAGCTACTCGGCAGAAAAAGACTAACATCTATTCATACTTGTTATTGCTATTGTTTTGTAATGAAATTAAACAATTCTTTTGTATTCGGTTGAACAATAGTGTATTGCTCAACAACAGTGTTTTTAATCAAAATGAATGGCTTTTGTTAAAATAATTCCACTGCTTAAGCATGTAAATTTATAATGTTTAATGTATTTAATGTTGTGAATGACCAACTATGAGGTCTCCGGGAACGAGGCCTTACATAATGCCTCTATCATCCTTCTTGTTCCTAAACACCCATTTGGTTCCAATGGTAGTCTTCCCATGAGGAAGAGGACAAATGTTCCAAACTTTCTGCCTTTTGAATTGAAGCAACTCCTATTGGATAGCTTCAACCCAACTACCATCCTTCAGAGCCTCATCAACTTTCTTTGGCTCTATCTGGGATAAGAAACAAGATTGAAGACAAACATTTGCTTCATGGGTTTGTCCTCTTGTTCTTACCCCTGTGACAACATCAGGTGGGACTTGTGGATCCTTAGCTGAGGGATCCTGCAAGTTGCTAAAAAAGATCTAAATTAGAAAAATTTAGATCTGGCATAGATGTTTCACCCACCACATCAGCACACTTATCAAGAGAGACTTTATCCAAGGAGTGTGTGACATCATTGATGTTGTCATCTATGAAGTGGTTATCAGCATCAAGAAAGTCTTGATCACTGTCACCACTACCATCATTGTCTTCTGCAATTGAAGCATCTTTATCTGGTTATGGAGCCTCTGAGCTAGAATTTGAAGGCGCACCAGAGGTATCTACTGAGTTTTTTATTATAGTACTGATAGAAACCTCATTTGCGAAAGTAGTTCCAATTGGAGCTGAAGATGTGTTACTTGAAGGTCTTCTCAGCTTAAATTTGGATCAGGATCACCTGTGTTTAGATTTTCTACAGATCTTGAAACAGTCTCACAAGACTTGTTAAAACATTTGGTAACTAAATCAAGATCAAAGAGCCATTCAGGATTAGAACTCGCCACATAGGGTGTGTGTTCATTGGAAGTCACATTGGCTGACTCCTCAACAATTCTAGTTCTGAGATTGTATACTCTATAAGCCTTAGCTTGGGAAGAGTATCCAATGAAGTGTCCATCATCTGATTTCTCAGCAAATTTGGCAATTTGATCCTTGGTATTCAAGATAGTTCAAGGACAACCAAATGACCTGAGAAAACCAATGAAAGGTTTCCTCTTGTGCCAAAGTTCATAAGGAGTCTTGCCATGAGTCTTAACTAATAAAACTCTATTCTGCACATAGCAGGCAGTGTTGACTGCCTCTGCCCAGAAGGTGATGGGCAACTTAGAGTCCGACAACATGGTTCTTGCAGCTTCAATCAGTGCCCTGTTTCTCCTCTCAGCAACACCATTCTGCTGAGGAGTCCTTGGAGCATTGTATCATCTTGAAATACCTTTTTCATCACAGAATGCATCAATGATTTGGTTCTTGAATTCAGTTCCCTAATCACATCTTATGATTTTGACCTTGTGATCAGATTGATTCTCAATCTTCAAGATAAAACTTTTCAAAAACTCATGAGTCTCATCCTTAGTTCTAAGGAAGAAGACCCAAGTGAATCTTGTAAAGTCATATGTGAGTACTAAAGAGTAAGTGGTCCTTCCTAGACTCATTACACTGGTGGGGCCAAAGAGATCCATATGTAACAAGTGTAGGGGTGTAGTGATGGAGTTCCTTTCCTTAGGCTTGTGAGATACCTTATGTTGCTTCCCTTTCAGGCATGCAACACAGTGGTCATCACTTGTAAACTCTTTCTTTGGCATTCCAGTTACCAAATCATTCTTAATCAGTTTATTCATGTTTTTAAAGTTTACATGGCACATTCTTTTATGCCATAGGAAAGACTCATCACTATTGGCTTTAGACAGAAAGCATGAAACTTCTCCAGAGGGAGATGTTTCTTGCAAATCCATCTTGTACATGTTCCATTTCCTAGGGGCTCTAAGCAGAATATGCTCATGAGGAATTACCACCCCGGGCTTGAGAACAATACACTCATGCTCAGTAAAGAGCATGTTATGACTCTGATCACAAAATTGGGATACACTCAGAAGATTGTACCCAAGCTCCTTGACAAAGTTTACGTTTTCAATGATGAGCTTACCATTTGTGACCTTGCCCCTTCCTGAAATGTAACCACCTTCATCTCCTCCAAAGGCAACTGGCCCTCCATCAATCCTTTCAAAGTTATGGAGTAGTGACCTATTGGCTGTCATGTGCCCAGAACAGTCGCTATCAATGATCCAGACATTTTTGTTTGTCTTCAGCTGTCCCTGCACAAAGAAACTGATTAGTTATATTTGGAAACCCAAGCCTTACTTGTCTTGGGCTCATTTAGAGAAACAGAAGGTAATGCAACAGTAATAGATCCTATGGTTATGCTAGGAGGATCTTAAGCTGTTGTTGATGGAGAATTCTCAGTCACTTGGTCTTTCTTAGACTTCCACACCACCTTTGGAGTCTTGGACTTGACCTTCAATACTTCGGAAGCTTTTAATACTTCAGAAGTTTTGATGACTGAGCCTTCAGAAGAACCTGCAGACACTGCAATAGACTTCAGTGCTTCGGAAGTATTCCTTCCTTCCGAGACCAACTTTTCTTCCGAAGGCAATTTTCCACTTGCCTTCTTCTTAGATTTGGAGCTTCTGAAGGAAACAGATTTTCCTTCCGAATCTTGAATCTTCTTGGAACTCTTGGAAGTCTTTGTCTTGATCATGTGAAAAGTACCTTTAGGATTATATGGATAATCCTTAGCAAGATGAGCAGTACTTTCACACATGACACGCTCAATTTTCTTCTTCCCAAGAGCCTTCTGCTAGGAACAAGACTGACTTTGGTCACATCCCCTCTCCACCTTCATCTTTGCAGATGTTGAGACAGTCCTTTTGGGTTGGGAACTGTTCTTGGAGTTTGATGGTCCAGGCTGTGCAACAGTGGTAAACTGCAAATCAGTCTTCTTCTTGGTACTGAGATGATTTGAACAAGAACTAGAACTCTTAGCAGAAGAGTTTAGGTTGATGTCTTCAGTCTTTGCTACTTCAAATCCTGTAGAGATAAACACTTGTTTCTGCATGGAATCAAAATTAGCCTTGATCTCTTGAGCCTTCCTTGCTTTCCTCTTGCTCTTCCTGATTAATTTCTTTCTCATTGACCTGGTCATCACAGTCTTCTTCTTCTCCTCAGAAGGACAGTGGCCCTTCTTAGAATCCTCTTCTTCAATCTTCTTAGAGGAATTCTTCACTATCACTTCTTCATCCTCTTCACTCAAAGGATCTATGAGAGGAAGCTCATCTTCACAAGTTTCACACCTAGGTGATCTTACAGACAGGATTGTGTGTGGAGGAGCTATCTCATTTGATCCTAGTCCTTGCTTTTTCTGATAGCACACTTTGTTATGCAGGGATGAGGATATCATGTTCTTGAAGGCCTCTTCTTCAAGAACACATTTGACTGCCCTGGCCTTGCTGATCACAAGCTCAGCCTGGCACTCAATCAGCTTGGTTATGAGATCCTTTATCCGAGTCCTAAAATCTATATGCTCATGTTTTAGAACTGAAATGGTTTTCTCTAAGTCCTCAATCTTTAGTTTATAATCATTTTCAGAATTTCTAAAATCAGCTTTTAAAATGTTTAAGGACTCAAGATCAGATCTCATTTCCAAGTTATAGGACCTGTATCTATTAACTTTAGCAATGCATTCAGGGGTACCGAGATGTTCTAATACCTTGGCTTCATCATGATCTGCCATGCTTGGTTTGGAGAAGCATCTTCCACCTGAAAGCTCCAGTCAAAGCCTCCTTCTTCAACTGCAACAGTAGCCTGCTGCTTTGGCTTCTCATTCTGGGGGGCTTTGTCAGTGTAGTTGGGTCTGGACTATGTTTGGTCACCATTTGTTCTAGGTGCCTTACACTCCCTAGCAAAGTGGCCCATCAAGTTACAGTTGTAACACTTGACTTTGCCTTTATCCAGACCAAACTTTCCACTGGTTGCATTGCTTGGAAACTTCATTCTAGTCTGCTTGTAGAACTTCTTGGCTTTGTGAGTGAGAAGAGCCATCTGGTGGACTATCTCCATGTACTCCAGATCATCTGGATGGATACAGTCCAGGTCTTCAAGGGTGAACAGAAAGCTGCCACAACTTTCATCAGAAGACACAAATGCTTGAGAAGAACTTGTCTCTTGGAATAGGCTTCCTTGGGTGTAGTTCTCTCTAGGTGTCTCTGGAAAGGTGATGAAAGGAACCTTAGGTGAGTTGTCAGGGTAGCATATGAGATGATGTTGGGGTTCTATGCTATCCCTTTCAACCACATGCAGGGCTGAACCCATTTGATTGTTGGAGTTGCCAGATGAACCTTGCATGTTCATCTCCATCTGGTAGCCACTGAGAATCCCATATAACTCTGTTAGAGTAAGAGTTTTTAGATTCTTAGTCCTCTTGATCACCACACAGTAGTGTGTCCACTGCCTAGGAAGTGAGGACATGAACTTCCTTACAATGTCCCTGTTCTTAAAAGGAACTCCTCCATCCACAAAGGTATCCACAATCTCAACATACCTGAAGTATTGCTCAGTCATGGTTTCACCTGTTTTAAAGGTGAAGTTTTCAAACTGCTACTTTAGGAGATCTTTCTTGTTCTCCTTGGCTTCAGAAGAACCCTCATACATCAGTTTCAGTGCATCTCACAACGGCTTAGCTGTTTTGCACTTCTTGAAACCTCTGTACACAAAGTTTGGAAGGGCAGTTTGAAGGGCTGTCATGGCTTTTCTATCAATCTCTACTCTCTTCCTATCTTCATCAGAGTAGTTTGCCACATCCTTGGGGATCATACCAGCACCAGTAGCAGAAGGAGTACTAGGTATGAAAGGTCCATTTTCAACAGACTCCCACATTCTTGAGTCTAGAGACCTGATGAAATCTTCCATTCTCAGACACTAGGCATCAAAGTCATCAAGAGTGATCAGTGGGGACTTGTTCATGGTTCCAGTTTCCATATCAGTTTTGGAAATGGCAGCCATTTGAAAAGTTTAGTATTTGTGTGTTTGAGGGATCTTAAGATGGTGAGATCTTATATCAAGAGCCTGGAATGCTTTGATACCAAATGCAGGACCGGTGAAGGGGGTTCACTTACAACACAACAACACAAAGAGGAGATTAACTAAACTCAAACAAACAGTAAACTGGATTAAACACAATAGAGACACTAAGAACACAAGTAATGTAAGAGACAGAACACAAGTATATGGTTTTCAAAAATGCAATATATTGTTTTCTCTATGTTCTATTACAAGTGTTACAAAGCATATCATAAAGTTACAAGAGCATGAGATACTTATACTACATCCTACAGCCGGCCATACTATGAAAGCCAGCTGGATACAATTGACTGGATACAATTGACTAGATTCAAAATAAAATCAATTGTAGAGTCAAAAAGGCTGATTGCCTTTTTGACTTTGTGACTATGACATGCCATAGCTCACATCCTTATCTATTACAAAAAGGATAAAGTACATGAAGTAGAAAGTTTACAAACTCAAGACCTCAATGTACAGTTACTAAAAGCATGGACCTTTTCACCAACTCATGAAAGTTGGTGACTTTACAAAGATGCTACGGAAAGGTGTCCAGCTTTATGGAATAGTACATTAGATAAAGCATGTTACTAAAAGTCTTCGAAAGAAATCTGTCTTCAAGAGTTGAGGCTTCGGAAGACTTTGTCTCTGAAGCTTCGGAAGACTTAATCTTTGGCTTCGGAAGATATTGGTCTTGACTTCGGAAGATATTGGTCTTGACTTCGGAAGATTTCACACTTAGAATATTCTGTTGCATGTGTGAAACTTCCGAAGCATTCTTCTTCAGTACTTGTGCAGTATGCATGCAGAAAGTCTTTGGTTGCTTCAGCCTCTATGCATATTCTCTACATATACATATATATAATATACATATATATATATATATATATATAGAGAGAGAGGGACATTCAATTGAAAACTAAAAAATGTAAAAAACTAATAGAACCATTTTCAGCCATTTAATTGTTTCTAGTATTTTTGTGTTTTTTTTAAATGTAAGAAGGGTATTATGATATTTTTATAAATAGACTTTATGTTAATGGGTTAATTGTTGGATGAAAAATAATCGTCTACAACGGTTTCAATATTCTAGAAGATTTGTTCTCCCACACTTAATTATGTAGACTCAATTTGATTTTTTTAATCATGCTAATGTTACTTGGGAAATTTTTTTTCATTACTGCTCAGCATTGAGCAAGAATAATATGATTTTTATAACAATGAAAGCAATGTGTTAGTTAAACTAGTGGAGGTGATAGAATTAACTTTCAAATAACTCAAGATGCTTTAAACTTAAAATTAAAATTAAATTAGAAAATCTTATGTTTTACCTTTATTGTTGTTAATTTCATACGTGTACAATATAAATTTGATTGCTCTTTTATTGTTACTTGTTATATTATCTTTGTCTTGTGTTGTTTTGGTTTAATTTTTTTTAATCACACCAATGAGTATTGTCGTTCTTGCCTATGATTCATCAAAAAATGAACTTTTATAACCCAAATTGAGTAACATTTTGTAAAGTTAAGTTAACAATGTTGTGTGCATATTATTTGAAATTTTTAGTTTGTTGATTTATGTATAAATCTTATTATGGATGTAAAGCTAATAGAAAAAAATTAACAAATAATTATATACATTTTCTACAAATGAATTAAAAACATTGGAATTTTGTTAGAGCATAATGCGAAGACGGATAGTACGTACATTTTGCTTGTTTGTAAATTGTTTAAAGAGAATTTGGAATCAAACGATTACAAAAGATAAAATTTCGTAGATAATAATTAGAAAATATAACCTTTTTTATCAATTTTAATGAAATCTTATGTTGTTACTTATCTTATCATGTCATTGTATTTCATATATGTCACCCATCCTAAATTGAAAATTCCTCATCAACTTACACTCGAGAACAAGAAAAAACCGACCCCGGAGGAAAAGATTCTTGGGTCAACCATTGCTTAAATACATCGATATGCAAATTTGGTAATGATTTACATGGTAATCTATATTTGAAATAATGCAAGTAGTACATTAGTAGATGTATACATATATTTTCAATAATGCATATATGCATTTAAAGACATGCATTTGTGCATATATGCTTTACGAACATATGCATTTATGCACATATGTAATCTCTCATATGTCATGAGTTCTAATATACGTAATAAAAAGCTACAAAGTTCTAACCACAAAAAAGCTTGATAAAAGAATCAACACGTGTTTATCTCTTTTGCTTTTGATACGTTAGTGTTCTAGTCTTAATGGCCGTGAAGCTTCTAAATAGGATTCATCGGGTTGTATATAGTAATTTGTCAACATCTAAGTATTAAAGCTTTATTTTTATTAGGACCAGTTTTGCTACTCAAAGGTAGTAGCGGCACAACTTGTTGCTCGCTTACTAGCCTCTTTATTGTAATAATTTGTTTCATCGATCGATGTACGAGCAATTAATTATTTTCAACTTTCAATGAGTGGTCAATTTAAATTATCAAACAAAATTAAAATGATCATAAGTATATAAAAATAGCATATATTGATTTTAGAAGATAACAAATATATTTTTGAACGACTAACTAATAAATCGCAGCTACATGGGGTACCCCAATAGAGAAAAGGCACTGCATACGTTTGCAAGCACAAACAACACTAGGCAATCCAAGCCCACCAATAATCAATTTAGGGGTAAATCCGCCACCCAAAGGCCCACTGCTGTAAACCCTGCCGACTAACAACTTTTTGCTGCCGGTATAAAACTTCGTACATATTTAGGTATAAAACTGATAATAAAAGAGAAGATGGTGGTATATGATACTATCAAGATTTTAGAAAAGCATGTTTTTAAAGTTGATAATACACATCTTTTGTTTGATTATAAGTTGAATGTACAATTGCTATTACGTGATGCATAATTTTTATTTTAATATTAACTTACAACTATATAGACCTTGAGTACAAGTTTTAATATACTGATCAAATGATTTATGTTATTAGTAAAAGACTATAAAATAAAAATATAAAAACTTCTAACAAATAATATTAAGTCGAGTTATAGATGAGGAGCTAATGAGTAATCTTGTTTAACCAATCGAGTACTAAAACAAAGAGTAGTATAACAATGCAAAATAAACATTACATAAAGAAATTGTTTAATTTGAACCGACGGTTGAATTTAACGTGGCCTTATTTTTTGATACCAATATTACCCTTTTGATAAATGTTAATTAGTCTTTGAATTTGGAGAAATTTACATTTATGTCACTATTCATTATAGCCTTTGATTTAGTTAATCTATGGTGTATAAAAGTTCTTTTGGTTTTTTTTACAAAAATTGGTTTTCAAATGAATGGAATCATAAGATTAACAGGCAATGCAGTCCTGACGAACCTGGAATTTCTAGATCCAAAACTAATTGATCCTAAAGAATAAGGTTTTGGCCGTGCGCTACGGCGGAATGCCGAACGCATTGCAGACATGCCTTTGGATATGGTTTTCGCTGATTGGATTAGTCTTACCATTATCTTCTTTGACCTAGTCAAATCAATGCTGGCATTCGTCTCCATGGCCCTTTTTCTTTAGCAGTAGAGGCCGGTTGGTCGGGGCTGTGTCCTTCCAAGTTCAACCCCCGTTACCACAAAGAGCACTGCCCAACCATTGCTCCCAAGAGTACCTCCGCTCCCCAACTGAGCAAAATGGAGAAAAGGGAAAGGAGTCTCGTCCGGCCTATTGCTCTTTCCTTGTCCCTATTTTGCCGTAAGGGGTTGGTTTCACATGCCATTTCCCTCTTTTTTTTAAAAACGTTCATAACTTTTTTCACGACATCATTTTTTCAAAAAAATTCACCATAAAATTCAGTATTTTTTATCTTTTCAAAGCCTACAATATTGATATACTTTTCTAAAAAAATCGTTAATCCATTATTTACATATGTGTCAATCCAGTTATACACATGTGTAAATCCGATACTACACATGTGTAAAACGAATTTCATTAAAAAAACGGGATTTTTTTTTTATTTTTTATAAAAAAAATTTTATCAAAGAGGGAAGTGGGGAAACAGTTTTGTGTTTTTATTTTTTTATTTTTTTATTTTTATGGTATTTTTTATTTATAATTTTTTTAAATATGTTTTTGTTAATTACAATTTTACCATTAGTAACTAGTGGTTGAGATTGGTTGTTAAAGTTCGTACAAAAAAAACTAGTTGTTATTTGATCCCTCCCTTTTATATGTATATATATATACATATACGTATATATACGTATATATATATATATGTATATATATGTACGTGTGCGTGTGTGTGTGTGTATATATATATGTATATAGGGGAGGGTTCAAATGAGAACCACTTTTTGTGAAAACTCTAGGAACCAATCTCAGTCACTCATTTCTTATCACATGCAAATCACATGTCATTTCCCCTTTTTTTAAACGTTCGTAACTTTTTTTCACGACATCATTTTTTCAAAAAAATTCACGATATAATTCAGTATTTTTTATATTTCCAACACCTACCATATTGATATACTTTTCTAAAAAATCATACATCCGTTATTTACATATGTGTAAATCCGTTATTTTCTAAAAAAGTGGTTCTCATTTTATCCCTCTCATATATATATATATATATATATATATGTATATATATATATATATATGTATATATATATATATGTATATATATATATATATATATATATGTATATATATATTATATATATATATATATGTATATATATATATATATATATATATATATTACGACTCGATGCATAAAATAAAAGATGAAGAAAGAGACGATGGAGTTGACAACTTGGACTTTCGATTGGCATAATATACAATTAGAAACGTATAGGAAGAGAATACGTCTTCAACTTGAAATATACTTAATAAATAATAAAGTGTTTCTTACACGAATAGTCCATATGATTTAGTGAAAATAACAAGTTCAGGTACTAATATTTTTAAGTAACAAGTTTGGGTTTTATGCTTTTAATTTTGTAACGAATTTAAGTATTAAGACTAAATTTTATTAAATTTTCTGTTAAATTAGAGTAGAATGACAAAAATGCCGTTTTTATAAACAAAAGAGGCATTTGTGTAATTACCTTATTGTAATCCGCTACCATTTATGTCATTACATAATACTAATTAAAAACCCACCCGAACCCTAACCACCGATGAAGAAGAAGGTCGTGACAGGCCTGGTTAGTAACGGAATCAACGTAGTGGTGGTGGACGGCTAGGTTCGTTACCGAGCAGATGGTGCGACGGTTAGTGGTGTAGGGGTTGACAAATGGACTTGAAGTCGCTAAAATCTGGGTGCCGACCAGAAGTGGTGTGGTGGTTTCAAATGATCTCCCGATGTGGAAGAAGACATAACCATGGTGGTGGACGACGGGGGTGGTTGACAGCAGTAGGGGACAATGCGGATGGTTGCCGGTGGTTATGGACAACATGGATGTTTGTTGGCGATGGTGAACAGCGGGGATGGTTCCCCACGATGGTGGACAGTAAGGGTGGTTGCCGCGGTGGTGAACAAGATGGTTGCTAACGGTTGCAGGAGGTGCTGGCGATGAGCTATGCATATTTTGCCTTATAAATGGTTTGGGTATGTGCATCTATGATTATAGTACACAAATGTTCCCTTTAGATAAAATAGAGCTACTTACGTAAATGGCTTGTAGTTTAGAAATGATATTTTGGTCAATTTACACTGATTTATCTGGAAAAGTTAACAAAAGTTAATTTGAATACTTACACTTATTACAAAATTAAAAACGTAAACCCCAAACTTATAACTTAAAAAAGTTACCTAACTTTTTTCTTTTCACTAAATCACAAAGACTATTCATATAATTAACTCATAATTATATTACTAATAAATTCATTTTAAATATAATCAAAGTAAACATTCCAAATATTTTAATATCTTAAAATATTTGATTTCTTTTAAAATAGATATGCGAATCCAAACTCGAAAATACAAATATCCAAATTTTCAAATTATGCGG
The DNA here is from genome assembly GCA_025506515.1 of Flaveria trinervia. Classification (NCBI taxonomy): domain Eukaryota; kingdom Viridiplantae; phylum Streptophyta; class Magnoliopsida; order Asterales; family Asteraceae; genus Flaveria; species Flaveria trinervia. Next base: position 112,370,675 of record CM046444.1, on the reverse strand, counting down.
ATTTGTATTTTCAAACTTTTTATTCGGACGTTTGGATTTGGATATTTTTAAACACCCTTAAAAAGTCCGCGAAAAAAAAGTTGTAAACTTTAGGATCATTTTATGACAAGAATTTATGAAAAAGAAAACATTCGTAAATTTTAGGTCTCTTTTACTACCGAAACTTTTACCGGTCTGCCCTAATCCCCCAACACCACAATCACACCAGAAAGCGTCATAATCACCTAGCTTCTCATCTTCACTCAAAAACAAACAACCCCTTACAATTCATTTTATTTCTATCACCTGAAATCATCTATCAACAACCCTTGCCCGAATCACCGATGACAGTGTTTCGGAAATACTCAAACTATCTACGCCTCTTATTGAGGGTGCCTCGAGTAATCTTAACGTGACATCCAATAAAAAAGTACAACTAAAAATAATAAAAAGCCTAAATAACTAATGTTATATTATTTTGAATAGTCAAATAATAGTGTAGGACTGACCATCCAGGTAAATCCATTAACAAAAGATCACTCATATCCTACAAACACATACAATGTTGACTGACCTGCAAATCATTCAAAAGAAACTTACCACCTGAAAATCTACAACGATTAAACTCCTCGTCCACCTAAAACATATTACATAAAATAAGATTCAACCCACACCTCCATGCCAAAAATACATGATTATTTATTTATTTTTAAATCAATTGATCTACAGTTTATCTGTTTTATATATAAAACATATGAGAAGAGTATTTTAAAATATAATATAATTAAAAATAATTTTTTACTCAATACATAAGATACAACCATTTTTAAGGGTAACTTACTTAAAATTTTATATTATCCACCCATTAACCCAAAACACTTAATTTGTTTTAATATTTCAGTTATATTTTTTAATTTATCATGTTTTAAAACTTTTTGAGACTATAATTATAATATGTGTATTCTTTAAACAATTTGATATAAAAATTATGCTGAACTGATCTTTATTTTATGAGTTACAATAAATTAATACGTAAATATACAAGTCGTAATGTAAAATCCTTTTATTTAGTATTTTAATTTTTAATTTAAAAAATATAATAATTTTTTATAAAATTACTATAAATATAATAAAATTTTAAAAGAAGTGATGGATACAAAATATCGACCCATCGTATAAATACATCCCTAGTAATAAATAACATTTAACTTGTTGTGAGTTAATGAGCAAAAGTGTGAGAATCCCTCGTCGAAATCTCTCTCGTCCACTATAAATACAGCCTTTGACTGGGTATCGTTTCGAGAACATCACCATCATCATCACTATCACCTTCACCATCAACGTTTCTTCCTCCAATCATCCTCAATCCACCATCGCCAACCATCTATGAATGTAAAACCACCAACCCAATTTCAACTCAATTCAATTCACCATCTTCTTCCTCACACTCCATCATCCATCATCCATCATTCATCATCCATCATCCGTCATCCATCATCCCATCACTAGACCCCTAATCCCCATGAATCGCTTCATCACCATCACCATCTTCATCTTCACAATCATCTCCTCATCTTTCTCCCAAACACCCACCAATCAGACCCTTGTCCCATGGATTACACCTACGTCCTCCGAGTCCACTGGCCCACCGTCGACTGCCGCCACTCCGACGGCTCCACCAACCCCATCGCCAACTCCACCGGCTGCTGTCAAACACTCTTAAGCCTCTTCGGCATCAGCTTAGCCCAACACCTCAAATCAACCTCCAACTTCAATCTCCCCGACATCGCAACATCCCGCGCTTGTCTCTCCGATTTCAATCCAAACTCGACTCCCTTTCGCTGCCCAACAACCTCGCTTCCATCTGTTTTGACCCTCTTCAGTTTGTCATTTCGTCGAACACCTGTGCTGCAATCCGAAATGTTCAAGATTGGCGTCGGAAATTGGGAAAAAGCACCCTGCTTGATTCGTCTTGTAGAACTGATCTCACTGATCTTACTGCCTGTGCGAATTGCGTTGATGCCGGGTTGAGGGTTCATCGCCAGTTGATTGCGATTGATGGTAATACTTCGCATTATAATGATTGTTTTTACTTTGTGGTTCTTTATGCTGCTGGTGTTGTGAATCAATTTGGTCCTGAGAGTGATGGTGCTGTATCTTGCCCATTTGGGATTAATATTTTACCCGAATCTGATAAAAACAGTCGTTCGCCGTTGATGTATGGGTTGATTGGAGGACTTGTTGCTGTTGTGGTGATCGGTTTTGTTGTGGGATTATACTTCTGGTGGGATAGGAGGAGGAAAAGGGGGATGATTGACGAATTGGGTGTGGATGAATTTGGCTCGGGTAGGATAAGAAGGCGGCCGAATACTGGTTCTATATGGTTCAAGATTCATGATCTTGAAAAGGCGACTGATAACTTCTCACCGAAGAATTTTATAGGTAGAGGTGGATTTGGGGTGGTTTACAAGGGTGTTCTACCCGACGGGTCAGTGGTTGCAGTGAAGAAGATTATGGATTCAGAGTTCGAAGGGAGCGATGAATTCTGTAATGAAGTTGAGATCATTAGCAATTTGAGGCATAGGAATCTTGTTCCGCTTATAGGGTGTTGTATTCATGGTGAAGATGAGGATTATGAGAGAAGAGATGATCAAAGATACCTTGTTTATGAGTACATGCCAAATGGGAATCTCGAAGATCATTTGTTTCCATCGATGAGTCGAAAACCGCCATTAACATGGCCTCAAAGAAAGAACATTATTCTTGATGTGGCAAAGGGGTTAGCTTATCTTCACTATGGAGTTAAACCAGCTATCTATCATAGAGATATTAAAGCTACAAACATACTTCTTGATGCAAACATGGGAGCTAGGGTGGCGGATTTTGGGTTGGCAAAGCAAAGTAGAGAGGGTCAATCTCATCTTACGACTAGGGTAGCCGGGACCCATGGGTATCTAGCTCCTGAATACGCGTTATATGGTCAGCTGACTGAAAAAAGTGATGTTTATAGTTTTGGTGTTGTGGTTTTGGAGATTATGTGTGGGAGAAAAGCTCTTGACTTATCCTCCACGGATTCGCCTCGTGGGTTCTTGATTACCGATTGGGCTTGGTCGATTATAAAAGATGGTAATATCGGGCAAGTCTTGGACCGTTGTTTGTTGGGCCATGTTGCAAGTAATGAGACTATGAACCCTAAAGGAATAATGGAAAGATTTGTGCTTGTGGGAGTTTTGTGTGCTCATGTTATGGTGGCTTTAAGGCCTACAATCTTGGATGCATTGAAGATGTTAGAAGGTGATATTGAAGTGCCTGCAATTCCTGATAGACCAACACCTTTAGGACACCCTACATTTAAAGGAGATGGTGGTACTTTTAGCATTTCACCAGTGTTGAGTGGGCTAAAATTGCAAGCCAATGACATGCTTAGATAGCCAACCAATAACACGTGACCTAGAGATCTAGCGGTATGATATTATGGTTTTTTTTTCATATAAGTGATTTGGGTTCGAATCCTTATAACTACAAGATATATGATATTTAAGAGTAAAAAAGGTATTTTTAAAATAAAAAAATTAGTGAACCAATTAATATGTAGAAATTAGAATCTTGTTTTTGTTTGCGTCTGATATTGGAGTGTGAGTTGGGGAATTTAGGAAAGCACATAAGCATGTAGATGATATGATAAAAGAAAATGCAAATTTCCCATGCAAATGTTGTTTTATTTGGAAGTTTAATTATTTTGGTAGGGCCAAGATAGCAAGATTAATTGAAATCTTGTTATGACTAGATATCCATGGAAGAACTCATGATTTGTCATTATATTCTTATGTAAAGTTTATAATATTAAGATATATTTATTTTTTGTAGTTTACTGTATAAGCAATGGAGAGGTGAGCAAGTCGGTTGGGTTTGGTTATGTGTTTAAACTGAACCTATGGTATTTTGTTATTATTATTATAATTTCTATAGCCGGCTTTGAAAAGATTCTATTAGTATGGTTAAAGGTAATGGTGATTTATATAAAATGGTTATATGTTATTATGAAAAATTATAACTTTTTTGGGCATTTATAATATTGTTAATGAAAATGAAAGGATGCATGATTTAAGACCGCTTCTAGCACGGGGTACTTCACCCACCCACGACGATGTGGATCTCAAGCGGCAACACCCTTCCCACATACAATGTTACAAACACCCGTGTGCGCATTTTTTAATGTTTCAAAAGTAATGGTAATGTGAAATTAACAATTCTATATTTGAGAATGATGTGTATGATAGTGTTCGAGGTAAAATTAGTTTACGAAAAAAATGGATGAAAAGTTAATGTGACATGCTACACTTGGAAATGATGAAATACAGTGTTGTGAATAGTGGTGTATCTAAGGTTAGGTGGTCCGTTCAACATTTTGTGTAAATAAGCTAATTTATTTGTAGAGAAGCATCCTGTTCTTGTTGTGTACTGGTTTTAAATTCATTCCCTAGGGAGTATTGAAGTTTGGTAGCTCACAAGGCTTATAAACTTAGAGTCCACATATTCGAATCCTTTGCATTACCTTTTGTTGTAATACACTAGTACACTTTTCAAGACAAATTTATGTTTTATTTTGGTAATAATATTTATAATTAGTTAAAACTTTTTTCTTTTTAGTTAGAATGAGGGAATGATGAAATCACTACACAACGTCACAATAACGGTAACTAAAACAAACCCTTAAGTAACTTAGAGTTATTTTTAAACATATAATCATTAGCGAAACAAGAACATTCATTATAGGAAAATCATTTTACCATTCGTTTTGACATAGAAATTTTCTATACGTCAATGTTTTTATTATTATAAAATCATACTATAATTGAGTTTTTATATGTTTAATTTCAGTATAGTATATATATTTACCCTCACCCCTTAGGACATATGACACATTCTGATGATTCCTCATGCTTTTTAAGCATTTGAGGTCTTTTAGCATATCTCGCCCCGCTATATATAAGGTAGAGATCATTTTAGGATTTCCAAATTTTGTCAAACACAAAAAACTTTTTAACACTCTAGTACCAATTGATCAATGGCTTAGAATAGAATACAACAAATTAATAATTGTTTACACTATTAAGAACACTAAATTAGTAGCATAAGGCATTAAAGTATTTACCTCTAATCAGTTTTCTTCTTTGAAAATACATCCTTAGTTTTCTCACCTTTTCACTACATAATCTCTTCAATGTGATGGGAAGCAAAGAGGATTATGTTTTATATTAGCTTCAATTAATATGTTTGTATGATTTTAGATATTTGTAAATTTTAGTTTGAATAACCAAATTCTTGTTAGAACACATGATACATCTTGATAACTTCTTATGCTTTTTAGGCATTTGAGGTATTCTAGCATATCTCGCCCTCTATTTATAAGGTAATGGTCATTTTAGAATTTCCAAATTTTGTCAAACATGAAGAGCCTTTTAGCACTCTTGTACCAAATGATCAATGGCTTAAAATAGCATACAACAAATTAATAATGGTTTACACTATTAAGAATACTCAATTACTAGCATAAGGCAATAACGTATTTACCTCTAATCAATTCTTTTTCTTTGAAAATACATCCTTAGTGTTCTCACCTTTTCACTACACCATCCCTTCAATGTGATGAGAAGCAAAGAGGATTATGTTTTATTTTAGCTTCGATTAAAATGTTTGTGTGATTTAGATATTTGTAAATTTTAAATGAATAACTATATGTAGAGGCGGCATGTATTTTTTTTTTCCCTACAAAAGTTTAAAAGGTGGTTAATTAAGCTTTATGTTTTAAATTATTATTATAGTTTTGTTTTCTTCTAAAGCACTAAAAGTAGCTACTACAGCTTTTCATGTTTTTAATTGTTTTTCATTCCATGTGATTTGGGTTATTCCATGCGATTAAGTTATTAGGCATACTTATTAGTTTCATTTAAAATACATTTTATTAATATCAATTAGAACTCAACATGTTTGGTTTTGACATTCAACAATAAGATTCAATGTTTGAGTGTGATAACATATGAGAAGATTTGATGAGTTAAGATTGAAGAGTTTATTTTGTTTTGCATCATGGTAAAAAAAGTTGAGATGTTATATATCTTTCTTTTGATCTTTTTCATAACGAGATATTGTATTAGTATATGGTTCTTTCTTTAGCATAATACCCACGATGCGTAACTATAATATGTAAATTAACACAAACTACAACTTTAGCATAATTTTATATATAGATTGCATAATTATAACATTAACATGTAATTATCCAGACACGTCCCTTCCTTTGCCAAAGCACGCATATCACCGTTCATTACTTGAACGCTTCATATGTAAATTTCTTTTTACGGGAATTATCCTATATACGTGTATGTTTTATATCCATACGTTACACTTCTGTAAGTATTCAAAAATCTTCGTGTCTTTTAGTGACGAATATAATTAAAGTGCTTTTTAAAAAAAAACTTTAAACCCTCATTTATCTACGGTTGTAAAAAGAAAATATGACGTGCACAACTTAACTACACATGAAAGGTAGTTAGCATAGAATCTAAGAAAGTAAGAAGACAAATAATAATAAATTATTATCTTAACTATTTGTATTAATATATGAATAATGATAGTAGGCTAGACATGCTAATATGTTAATTAATTTGTTGGATTCGTTTTAAGTCAAGATCGTGGTGCTAACTTTTGGTCACATGGTAACCTCCTAGTTTTTTGGTTACACGTACATACAAATGGACAGCCGAAGCTCTGTTCGTTATGAGTCATCACTTTGAAGCATTTCTTACATATATTAACAAAATTATAGAATGAAATTTCATGATAACCTGCAGTATATAATAGAGTTAATTTCTAAAATATTCATAATGTTTTGAGTTTAACTAGTACCCAGTGTGTAGCAGTGCTGATGTTGAACTATGAAAAAAAACTGAAGTCAAAATGTTGTTAAAAATAAATATGTCAACTTCACACCCGTTATGACGATATTCAAAACTTAAGATAAAATGGTAAAAAAATGATACACAAATAATTTGTTGCGGCTTTATATAATAAACCGTTAAAAAGATATAGAAAAATCCATCGACTTTAGTGTTTAAGAGTTAAACACGCATAATATTATGTTAAATATGGAAAGATAATGTTAATATGAATGAATGAGAAAATGTTAGAATCTTGAAAAAATTTCTTTAAAAAACAAAACGTAAATGTTTTATGTGTGGAAGGTGGGTAATAAACAATATAAAGAAATGGTTCAGTGGGTTTCGAAAAAGTAAACAACCCATCTAAATGTTATGTTGACGAGTAGTAATTTACATACTTCTTTAACTAAAGAAAAAACAAATGAAAAGAATAGAAAAAACCACCGATCTTGTTTATCAAGATAGAGTAAAGTGCAACCTTTAGGTTTATATTTAAAAGAATAAATGACAAGTTTTATTCTTTATATTCATTAAAATTATGGAATGGATTAATTTTTAGATTGTCACTCCTTGTTCATCCAACCTTGCGGACAAGATCTATCTCCGACCGGGAGTATTGATACGGGTCGGGCAAGCCGGACCCGTAACTTCACCTCCCACACCCGACTGTTGGAGGATTGACTCGATTAGGATGGAACAAGACACATAAAGAAGTCTAATGTGTATCCCTTTAATTCCTCATGGATGATTTTATCAAAAGATTTAATTTGTATTTTAACTAATTAAAATAAAAGGCTTAGTTAAAAAAAGAAATCCTCCCTCGGATCAGAGGGTGGTGTTACCGGACTTGATAATTTGATTTTTAACAAAAAAAGAAGGCTATGCGAAAAATGTGTTATTTTGTTTTTTCTTATGTAACGTTTTCATTGAGAAGTGCTTTTAACAAAATATAAATATATCACAGTGTGCATGTTAGCTTTTCGTTTAGAAGTGTATAAAATATTTTCTTAACAAAATAAAAAGGTTAAATTTAATTGAGAATGAAAAAAATTGTTGTAAAACACATTTTAATAAGAGATTGATATTTCAACATAAGACTTGTATCTATTTCTATAACTTTACACATGATTATTAAAAACAGATTTTAATTTAAATGTTATATAGAAAAATAGTATTTGAGAGCAAATTGCTTGAACAGTGCTTGGAAGAAGTTCGCTTAAATGTTTATGGGTTGTAAACCATTCGAAATTAAATTAACTGTGGACATAGTGTTGTTTTAGATTTTCCCAAAACTAAATTATTTTAATCTAATCTAAACTTATATATTTAGAAAATATTTAAATTAATTAAAAAAACTATAATAACATTGAATAATAAATTAACTAAAAGATGAAATATGGTATTTTTAAACTTATACATATAAAATATTTAATGAATTTAAGAAAAACCTAAATAATATCAATAAATACGAATTAAGTTTGATCGTATAACGTTAGGGTTAAATTTATTTTAAAACAAATAAGAGGGTTTAATTTGTGTTTTACCTATTATATAAAGACCTAAGTAAAAATAAATCAAGTCAAGAGAGTTAATTTGTATTAATTTTTTACTATTATATAAGGGTTTAAGTGAAAAAGATCCACCACGGGATCGGGGGTGGTGTTTAAAGACGGGGTAAACTTAATTTTAACAATATAAAAACTATGCAAGTGTGTGTTACGTTTTGTCTTTTCTTATATAAAGTTTTCATCAAGAAATGTTATTAATAAAATAAAACGTTACGAAGTATGCGTGATAGGTTTTTGTTAAGAAGTGTCTTTTCTATCTATATTTATATTTTAAGTTTGTTGAAAATCATCAATTCCTCCACCATAAATCACGGGTTATGTCGCTAGTATATGACATAGGATTTGAGCTATCTTACGTAGTTATATATAATGGTGCATACATGCCTAGCATACAATATTAATTAATTTTAGAATAAATTATCATTTGTATTCCTTACGTTTGCGCATATTAACTATTAACACATCTCTGTAGTTTCAAAATTGTCATCAAATAGAAATAAAAATTAAACGTCAGGAGGCGAATGTCAATTTTGAAAATGTAGGTATGCAAGTGGTTAATATATTCAAATGTTAGGGATGCAAATAGTAATTTACTCTTTATTTTAATTGTATTTGAAAATCTAAACATCTAAGTCAAATGTTACTTTTTTAAGATATTATTTGTTCATATAATGTGCCTCCCACTTGCTAAATCGTGTAAAAACAGAAAGAACAGATCCCATGCACGCATGTATCATGAAAGAACCTTATCACATCTGAACAAGATGCTCCAACAATGATAAATCATCTACTAGAATGTATCTTGAGCTAAAAATGTAATTTAATATTCTCTATAGTATGATTCCATAAAATAATCTTATATATAATAATTTTTTAATAACTAATTGAATCACTTACTTGCTATTGACTCACCTGATCATCTCAATTATTCAAGTATAGAACGTTAGTCCTGAAACTAAGACCTTACTCGAGAGGAAACCCACTATAGGTGAGAAAACTATCTGACTCAACCTGTAACCTTTCTTTTTTTGTCCCAGATGAGAATTAAACACAAAACTTTCACCTATTTTATTAAAATCTTAAGGTATCCCACCTCAAAAACTAATTGGGTTAAGGATCATAATTGGTGAGTCAAATTAAAAATATAAAAGTCAATGGTTTACAAACTGGCTTATACAAAAAGGGTATTAACCTTTAAAGATGGAAGAATTAAACAAAAGTCAATCTAACAATGTAAGGGAAGATATTCAATTACTCGTCCTTTCAAAAAAAAAAACAAAATAATAATAATGGAGTTTATTATTTCTTAGTGCTTAATACATTGTTATATGGGCGATCACTAATAATTTTGATGAGAAATCTGCAACAATGATCTTTAATAAGTTTAGTGATACGTTGATGGTGAAGAAAATTTTTAATTGAGGATCAAGCTCTGCATGTAAAGTGGAATACTTAACTTATATACAACTATACATTATGATGTTTGTGCATTGATATTTTTATGTACTTTCATCTTTTAATTAGTTTTCTAACCATAACTTGTTATCTAAAGATTGAGTTTTCGGATTATCATATAGTTTTTTAGATAAATCTATTTGTTCCCCTTGGTCTAAGGCTGTTCAAACAGTTCAACGCTCGAAACTCGTTCGAAAAAAGCTCAAAAAGTTGTTCGTTCGATTTTGGCTCGGTTGTAAACGAGTTGAGCCGCTTGGTTCAGTTTGTAAACGAACCAAGCACGAGCAGAGGTAAGCTCGCTCGGTTTCTCTTGAATTATTTTTGAATTTAAATTTTATATATTATATATATGTAATATGATGGTTTATTTCTTTAGATTTTAGGACATTACTATTTTAATTAATTACCATTTTGTCTTTAGTCCTTTTTAATTTCTTAAAATATTATTTTCTAGATTTCTATATACTTGTTTAAACTTTAAATTAAGTGAATATTGTAATCAACGCAAGGTTATTGGATGATCAAATAAGAAAACCAGGTATAGTGGACGTAAAAATAGTCACAATGGACGTTGTGGACGTGGTTTTATCGTCATTTATTCGAGCTTGAGTAAAAACTTATTTGTTTTAAAGATTTATGTTTTGTTGATCTTATTTTGTATATTTTCGTTTTTTATATTGTTGAGTTTGAGTTACAACTTGAAACTTTTGAATGAATGACTAGTTTGTACTAAATTGTAATATGAAATCGAGTCAAACCGAGCGGAACAGAGCGCTCGGTTATAAAACAAATTGAGTTCGAGCGAGCATTTTTTGCTCGATTTCTTAAATTCGAACTGCACCGAGCGGCTCGGTTTGTAACCGAACCAAGTTCGAGCAAGCCTTCATTCGATTCTATTTAATTCGGTTTGTGAACAACCCTACCTTAATATCTACAACCCATCTAATATTTGTAGGTTATCATTCGTTATTAGGAAAGAAATGATGCACTTTATGTGTTGATGTAGACTATATGATTGTACCCTTGGTATATAAGACACTCGCTTTTTAATGATGTTTATATTTTGAATATTCGAAAATTAGGATATGTAATATATTTTTTAAAAAATTAAAAGTGTTTATAGATAATATATTTTAGAATTCTCTCTCTCTATATATATATATGTGTGTGTGTTTGTGTATGTATGTATATGTATGTATGTTTATAACTGAAAGGTAGTTGAACGGTTCTTGATTATACTTATTTATTTACTTATTTTGCTATTACACAAAACCACCGCCTCCTTCATTTACTTATCTGATAAGCCATTGTCCATCGAACAGTTCTTAATTGAGAGGTGACGATAAAGTGTGATGACAATTTGCAAAAGAACTAAAAGAGAAAGGGTAGACCGATAGCGGTGGTGGCAAGCGAAGGTGGCAAGCGAAGGTGGCTAGCATCATCTCTATTCTCATCTGTGTGAACTCTAATCGTAACTGTATGAGTGGTTCTGGGTGATTTGCGTGATGATGTTTTTACAGCGATGTGAACTTATGTTTTCTTTCAAAAATGGTGGTCTAATCCCAAATTAAAACAAGATAACAAAATTATTTGGGTTCTAATTTGTTCAAAGGGTTAGGTTATAACGCATCCTTACTCATAGTATAGTGCAAGTTAGGTTTGGGTATAGTCGGTTTTGAACCTGCGACCATTAGGTTAAAAGCCCAATGTTCTACCAACTGAGCTGTACACCCCAAAAATGATGTAGTAGTATATAAGGATTGGTGCGGAAAATCAAAAAGGGAAACACCTCTTCATCACAATAAAGGGGTGCGAATTTGTATGAAAAAAGGCTCGCAAGCAAAGAAAATGTAAGGGCGCGCATGCACTCCTGCAAGAAAACGACCTAGCTAATGCTCGTCTTATTGGAATCCGTCTTAGTACTACTTAATTCATTAATAGCTAAACTTTTCATAACCTGAGCTTTTCTTAACTAGTTCGTAACCGAAGCCCTTTTTTTTCTTACTTCGTAACATTAGGCTCTCTTTCTTTGTAGTTCGACTAAGTGACTTCGTAGCCGAAACACACTTTTTTTCTTACTATAGCATAGGTCTTCGTCGCTAAATAATCTCCTTTTACTTTCTCCAGAAAAATTTGACCTTAATTTCTATTTGTTCGTCATATATTTTTCAATTTCATCCAAGCTCGATTTTGTATGAATCTTCGTAGAAGAAGAAGCGGTTCAACAACCACTACATTTGTGGATCCCACCAAATCACTCAATCTGGTGGCAACTCGTTCTTTGATCAATGATTCACCAGAACCATAAAGAACCTAAAAGATATGTTTTTTTTATTTGTGATTTGCTAGGCACTAGATCTAGGGATCCCACCTTATTCTCAAACCTATACAAATTGTTATTATGACACCCACATCTTTATGTATTTCTCTATGTATCTATATGTATATATAAAAAGAGATAAAGTGAATAAGAGTACGATGGATATACCTATAATACCTCCATTCCTAAAACCTTCAATGCTACCGCCTATAGAACCGGTACATGGTTTTAGTTTATTGTTTTTTTTATTTTACTTAATTTTAGATTGTTAAATTTCTTAGTTTAGAAGTAGGTATATGAAATTTTGTTAACTAGATATTATGTTGTTATATAATTCCGTGATTTGATAAAATTAAAGATACATCTATTAGTTAATTGTGTTATTATAAGTAAATTCGGGTTTTGAGTATTTTTATACTTTCGTTTGTAACAAGTAAATTTAAACAGAACATGTACCTGTGTATGATATATGAATACAAATCTATTTAGCACATCATTTGAATGATATTCATATAATAATGTTGTATTTTAATAGGCGTGTTAGAATATTAACAAACTGACAAATTACTAAATAATTTAGATTTGTTCTTGAGAGTTCTTGCGTCACGTCTTGTTACCAGCTCCGATGGTGATTGATTGATATCAATAACACAACAAAAACTAACATAACTAAGAAAATTGATTAAGGCATTACTAATTCGTCGTTCAAGTTGTCTACAACACAATGTAATCCCTCACACTACTGCAAATAAACATGAAAATTAAATTGTCTGAATTCAGTGTAACCAACAGACAACTATACATAATTCCGGTTGCTTGGGATCTAAGCACTTTATTTCTAATTTTAACATCTCTATTGATGAGCTTCTTATATTACTCTCTTCATGAAATATTACGTAAAGGTACATCAGCATAAAATTCATGAACTTATAAATTTTATAAACACAAACAAATATCAATTGTTGGTGTATTTACAACAATATAATATCACAATTAAATATAACCCGGACAACCTATTCAAAAACCAAATTGTACCCTGACCCATGCCCTTATTGTCATGGGTCTAGTATTCCCTTCTATGAACGTGTAACATCTTTGATGATGTGAGACAATAATATGCATATTTCAATGGGTGGTTTTCCCGATCACAAGAACTCATTGTGTGATATATCAAGAGACTCTTGTAGGAGTTAAAGAGTATGCTAGAGTTCATTTTAGGGACATTAACAACAAAATAATACACCATATTTAGCAATTGTTTTATTATGTATTCAGTCCAAAAAGATTAAAGTAAAAAGAGGGTCATAAAACTGACCTGGAATGATGTGATGATGTGCTTAAAGACATCCCGAGATGACTTGATAACTATCCTCCTATATGACTCCTATGTTATGTAAAAGGATTATTGGCTTGCTTAGTATGTATGGTGGATTTTGGTCACTTCATTGTGTACAATGACTCCTATGTTATGTAAAAGGATTATTAGCTTGCTTAGTATGTATGCAGGTGGATTTTGGTCACTTCATTAAGTACAATAGCTGAAATTGGGGTAATGTGTTTTGTATCCGGGTGAATTTTGGTTACTTCATTTTGGTTACACATTACCCCATATTAACTATCTTCTTACACAACTTATGCTTGCCACCAAAAGAAGGAGAGAGATATTCATGCTGGAGGTCACCTTCCCGACCGCTTTTCACCTTGGTGGGTTACATTGGTGGTGTAAAAGGTGACGACATCGATGGAGGTGCGTTTTTCGCTTTGACTGAAACAATGGCACAACGACAAGGGCCGCTGCTGATCCGCCGCTCTTCCGTGGCCGTTGTTCACTAGCTATGAACGGTGGTGACAGTGGTGGTGCAAATCGCCTTTGTCTCGCTCTGATGCCCATTTCGTCATTATTTGACGTCTATGAGTTATTGGCGGTTGATTCGGTTTCCTACCGGTGACTGGGTGGTTGCGGTGGTGGGCTGAGGTGGGGCTGATGGTTGCCTCCTGTCACACCTCGACTGACGACGGAATCATCAAGGCGGACGAATGTGAAACAACTGTTCATAACACATTGAATTAAATAAGTTGAAATATTACTAAATGTTATTTTTCATTGAATAATACTAAACAACTAATTCATTACATTACAATCAAGATTTCAACAACATAATAAAATCTTTAGTTAAACTAAGTCCAAGTCCTATATATGCAAGAAAAATTCCTCAAGTAACAAACCTGAAACATATTAAAAATAAAGGGTCAACATATAATGTTGGCGAGTTCCCATGAATTTGTACATACGTATGAAAACAATGTTTAAGATGTTGGGTTTGTTGGACACATTATCAAAGTTGTTTAACCATTTAAGCATGAAAACATAGTGGAATCAAACCTTTATATTATGTTTTGTAAACTGAAAATTAAGGCATATTATTTAGCAACAACAAACCCAAGAACATAGGATCAAATATATGTGAATGAACTAACTATCAAGAAGAAATAACAACCAAAAACAACACTCATGAAACTACCTTTCAAGAGCTGCCAAAATCGTGAGATTTGAGGAAGTTGATGATGTTCTTGAACGACCAAAACACCAAGGAAAGGTGTCCTCAAGCTTCCATACCCACAAGCATCAAGCAAAGACCTTAGTTGCTAGGATTTGTACACCAAGAATCAACCAAAAAGGCTGCTGAAAACCCTCTTTTCAGCCGTGAGTTTCCTTCAAGATTAGAGAGAGTTTGGTCCTTTTGGTTCTTGCATGTATGAGAGAAGGAGAGATGGAGTGTGTGACTAGTAAATGTTGTCTTGTGGTTTCCCCCCAATTTTATCTACCATCTTATTTTAGCTAGTCACTAAAATAAGTTATGTAATTAACCTTTTAATATATAACTCATACACACTTTTATTACTTGATGTATTTAACCAATTTAAATAACATTACAAATAATACCTATGAACAAAATATCCTTATAAGTTGTTCCATCTCATATGCAAATTATTTAGAAAACCATTTTCTAAACTGGTGTAATTATTTAATTGTATGATCATATAATCAATTAAATATTAATTGGTGTTTGCTAAGCTTGTTATTGGGTATGACCCGACTTTGATCATAATGTACTAACCATATTAATGTTCTATGTGTCTTGGCATAAAGAATCTAACAATCTCCCACTTGCAGAAGATTCATAGAAGATTGATGCAAGCAGTAAACACCGCCTAACAACGGTTACTACCCTTAATACGCATGACTAAAAGCCATTCAATAATATCATCCCCTTTAAGTATCCAACTTGAAATGATTTAGGTGAACCAATCATTTATCCTTTTATTACAGATGTCATGTTAAATCCAATGACACAGAATGATCATTCCTTGTTGATTTAACTTAATCAGGCCTTAGACATCTTACTCTCAACGAATAAGAGGAACAAATTCCATCTTGACTACATACATTTCTCACAATTACCTTGTGTCACACCTGAACATAGCCTGATGTACTGTCCATTATTTCAGAGCAGTAAAGAACTAGCTCAAGGTATAACACTTTGGTGAATATCAAACCAATATGTATCTCAGGTCAAAGGATACCAAATGATATTCGCCTTTACTTAAATTTACTTATGATCAATCAAGAAGATTCCATGTAGTAAAATTTGAGATGCAGGTCAGTCCAATATTCGTATCCCACAAATATCTATGAACTTTGGCAGCAACCAATTGCTCTATATTCATGCCTTATGAATATCCACCAATCCATGTTCATAATAGTCTTACGTTCATATATGTTCCCACAAACTTGACCGGCTATGGACATTTAGAATAATAACATATCATGGATGTATACATGATAAAAGGAACATAACTCAAAATGTCATAAATATATGAAGAGTTAAATATTACATTGTTCCAAACTTTTAAATACTAAACAGATCAATTCCAATCACTAGAATATCGAAGTCCTAAGGCACAAGTATGACTTTCATGCTTTGCTGTAAGGCCGCGTTCCCGGGACACTTACAGCTGGTCAATCATTGCACATAAAACATATAATTACATTGACTTCAATAAAGTGTTGCAGTGGAAACATTAAAACAAACATTTCATTTCATTATAATAAACGCTTTTGCTAAATAATACAACATTCATTACAAAATATCGTTTGTTCGTATTATAATACAAAAACATTGTACAAAAGAATGCCATCCAAAAGAGCTGAGTAGCCGCCCCGTGCCATCCCCATCAACCATTACCTACCAACTGGAAACACATAAAAGTCAGCGTTGCTGAGTGAGTTCTAGTTTTATACTTACACACTTTATCTTTCGCTTAAAACCGTTCTTTACAATTGTACGCGATCATGCATTATACATACACATAGATAATATCATTATTATCTTCATTATTCGTTCGTTCATTCCGTATATTCGTCACTAAGTCTTTACTTTCATTCGGACCAATGTCATGTGCTTCACCCCACCATCATGCATAAAGCGGGTACTGGGCCTGAGGTCTTTCAAGACCCCGAACATTATGCACGAAGCTTACTCCAGTACCTAGGGTGAGCGGCAAGGATCCCATACATATGGTAAATCACAAGGATTGAACCCTAATGTGCATCCTTTTGGGGTAATTAACACGTACACCATTAAGCTGACACCCTTCATTGGGTGTGAACCTCCATATATTTGCTTAATCGCACAGATTAAGCCCTAGTGTGCATCCTTCTGGGGTAGCTAACCCGCACACGGTTGAGCTAACACCCTTCATTGAGTGTGAACCTCCATTCATATGCTTGCAAGCCTTTCTTACTTTCATTCATTCATTAATGCATGCATTCTTTCATTTTGTTCCTCTTTTCATTATCTTCCACTTTACGTTACATAATACTTTTCATTTCATTCAAAAACATTCAACGTAAAGCCATGGGAAAATAATCATGCATAACAGGAACATAAACATAAACATATAACATCACCATACAAGGCACCATCATAGATGCATAACATACATCATACATACCATCATACATCATCATCTATGACCTCAAAAGTCAACTTACATGAACCCCCGGGAACCTCCCAAGTCAAGGCCTACATCTACCCATTTCTCCGAAAATTAGAAAAATAAACTGTCTTCATTCACATTTTCTCTTGCTCATCCGCATTAGCAAATGCAAATGAGTTAAACTCGAAGGGTCATCCGCATTAGTATGTGGTTCATCGCCATTGGGTATGCGGATGAACAAAAGATGTTATCCACATATGGTTCATCCGCATTGGGTAATGCGGATGAACAAAAGTTGTTATCCGTATTTCCTCTACTCCCCCGCATTTGTCAATGCGCAAGAGCAGAACTTGTCCGCATCACTTCTGGTCTTTCGTATTTGTCAATGAGGAAGAACAATCAGCTCTCCTCCAGCAGACTCTTCATCCACATTGACTTTAGTCGCATGGTCTTCAGCCACATGACCATTAGTATCCAATCATTCCTTACCCCATTCTAAGCTTATACTATCCATCCTAAGCATAAGAAATCCATTCACATCCTTAATCAAGCATAGCATTGCCTAACCTCGAGCCCCACCCAAACACACCATAAACATATACGAGTGTGAAACCCAACTTCTATAAAAGTTCATACATGCATTTCCAGCCCCAAATCAGGTTAAAACAAGTAAAAAGGGGGGTTCTAGAACACACCTTAGCAGCCTCTTCAGGAAGCACTTCCTTCAAACCTGTTTGCTACAAGTTCACACCTAGAAACCCACCAAAATCACACACAACCGAACACATAATACATATAAGCATGCACCCGAGGATAAAGCTAGTTAAGAACATCATAAACACACGAATTCTTACCTTGGATTCGAACCTTTCCTTCTTGTTCTTCAAAGACCGAATGCTTTCTACCTTTCTGCCTCTCTTTCTCTTTCTAAAAATTCGAATGTAATGGATGTTGTGAGAAGAGAGTGGACGGCCATGCCCACTCTACACCAACTTTCAAACTTTTTGTCCTTTTGGACATTTTTTATCCTTCAATTTGAGTAAATATCTTTTCTTTCTTTTTTTTCACTTTATTCTTCTTTGTTGCTAACCCAAATAACGGGTGTTACATTTGCCCTTTCAAGGAGCTTCGTGAGTGGATCACAATGTTTTGATCGGTGTGAACTTTACGAATACATATCTTTCCTTTTTCAACTTCATCCGTTATGTAGTTGAATCTCCGTTCAATGTGTCTAGTCTTTTGATGTGTATGGGGTTCCTTGATTTGAGCAATCACACCCTCATTATCACAAAATATTTCTAGGGGGTCTTGAATGGTAGATACCACTCCTAGATCGGCGATAAATTTCTTTATCCATGTAGCTTCCTGACCTGCTAATGAGGTGGCTATGTATTCGGATTCTGTAGTGGACAATGCTACCACGTCTTGTTTTGAACTTTTCCAGGACACTGCTCCTCCATTCATAATGAAGACATACCCCTATTGTGATCGAGAATCATCTCAATCAGTTTGGAAATTCGCATCCGTGTAACCCTTTATAACATGTTCTCTTCATTAGATCCGCATATTAGAAACATATCCTTAGCCCTCCTAAGGTATTTCAATACACTTTTAATAGGCATCCAATGGCTATTACCTGGATTTGTTGATATCTGCTTGTCATGCTTAACGCGCATGACACGTCCGGTCTAATGCATATCATCGCATACATGATGGATCCTATAGCAGACAACATATGGGATGTCCTTCATTCGATCTTGCTCATCCTTGAGCTTGGACATTGAGATGTACTCAATATTTTCCCTCTTTGAATAGGTACCATACCTTTTTTAGAGTTTTCCATCTTGAACCTTTTCAAGATTTTATCAATATATGCACTTTGGTTTAGACCTATCAACCGCCTCAATCTGTCCCTATAGATCTTTATTCCAAAATATAGGCGGCTTCACCGAGATCTTTATGAAAAACCAACTTCCAAGCCAGGTTTTAACACCTTCCATGGTGGAATATCATTCCAAAGGTAGTATGTCATCAACATACAATGCTAAGAATGTAATTATGCTCCCACTAGCTTTCTTATATACACAAGCCTCGTCAGAGTTCTTGATGAAACCAAATTACTTGATCTCTTCATCTAAACGTTGATTCCAACTTCTTGATGCTTGTTTCAATCTATAGATTGATCTCTTTAACTTGCATACTTTATTAGGATGTTGTGGATCGGCAAAACCATCAGGTTGAACCGTATGGACAGTCTCTTTGAGATGTCCATTAAGAAAAGCGGTTTTGACATCCATTTGCCAAATCTCATAGTCATAATATGCAGCTATGGAAAATAATATCCTAATTGACTTTAGCATTGCCACAGGCGAGAAGTTTCATCATAATCAACCCCTTGATTTTGAGTGAAACCTTTTGCTACAAGTCTTGCTTTATAAGTATCCAATTTTCCATGCATATCCATTTTCTTCTTGAAAACCCACTTGCATCTAACCGGTTTGGAGTTAAGTGGAGGGTCAACCAATTCCCAAACTTGGTTGTCATACATGGATTGCATCTCTATGCTCATGGCTTCCAGCCATTTGTCACAATCCGAATTGGACATTGCATCATGGTATGTAGTTGGCTCATCGGATTCAACCACATAGCATCCATTCATGAAAAATTCATATCTTTCAGGTGGAATGCTAACTCTACTAGATCTGCGAACGTTTTGTGTGTATTGATCAACCTCTTGATCATCATCAACAACCTCTTGTTGATTGCTAGTGTCAACCAAACGTGTATCGACTTGGGATCTTGATCCTCATCAAATTCCACTATTCTATACGTTATTCCTTCCATAAGGAAATTAGCTTCCAAGAACTCTGCCTTTCGAGCAATAAATACCTTTTGCTCTGTTGGATCAAAGAAGTAGTATCCTATAGTCTTTGGGATATCCAACAAATGTACACTTAGTGGATCGACTTTCCAACTTGATTTGGGTGTTTAGCTTAACATAAGCTTCACAACCCCATACTTTTAAATATGATAGTGATGGAACTCTTCCATGCCATATTTCAAAAGGTGTCGCATCCACTTTCTTGGTCGGGGCCATATTCAAAATACGAGCTGCGAAGAGCAATGCGAAACCACAAAATGATAGAGGTAGTGAGCTTATAGTCATCATAGATCAAACCATTTCCAATAGGGGTTGGTTTCTCGTTTCAGACACACCATTATATTGTGGTGTTCCGGGTGGAGTAAGTTATGAGACGATCCCACAACTTCTTAGATGTTCCTGAAAAGCCTCACTGAGGTATTCACCTCTTCTATCTGAACGAAGAACTTTGATAGTTTTATTGAGTTGATTTTCTACTTCATTCTTGAAGATTTTGAACATTTCAAAAGCTTCATATTTATGTGTCATCAAGTACACATAACCATAGCGACTGTAATCATCGATAAAGGTAATGAAGTATCTTTCACCATTTCTTGTCATTTTCTTAAAAGGACCACATACACCCGAATGTATGATTCCCAATAAGTCTTTTGCCCTCTCGTTAGTACCACTAAAGGGTGACTTGGTCATCATACCTTGTAAACAAGATTCACACTTATCACAAGAACCATTTTCATTTGTTTACAAAAGACCATTCTTTTGAAGTGTTTGAATTTGATTTTTGTTTATGTGACCAAGACGACAATGCCAAAGATATGAATCAATTAAACCCATTATAAGTTTCTTGGTGTTTGTTTGGTATAAGGAGTTATTATAGGATGAATCATCATGAACCAATTCATAGATACCATTAAAAGGCATAGCCTTGAAATAAAATACATTATCCATACAAACATAAATACCATTGTTAACAAATTTTAATTCATAACCACATTATTTTAAAAGGGAAACCGAAATTATGTTCCTAGTCAAACTAGGAGCAGATAAAATGTTCTTAAGAACAACTTCCAAACCATTTAAAGTTTCAAAATATAGTCTCCTTGGGCTTCGACATCAACTTTTGCTCCATTGCCCATGTAGAGACTTGTGTCTCCCTTCTTGAAGTGCTTATTTCTTTTGAACCCCTGTAACAAATTGAAAATATGAGTTCCACATCAGGTTTCCAATACCCATGTGTTTGAAGAAATAAGATTTAAACCAATGTGAATCATGAAAGTTGTACCTGAGGTTTGTCCAACATTCCTCTTGTTTCTTAACTCTTTGAGTTAGGTTGGACAATTCCTTTTCCAATGTCCTATCTCACCACACTCAAAGCATGGATCATTCTCCGTTACCTTAGTGCAGGACCGTTGAAGGGTGGTCAAATACAACACAACAACACAAAGAGGAGAGAGTAACTAAACTTAATCAAACAGTGAACTAGATTAACCACAAGTAAAGACACTAAGAACACAAGTAATTAAGAGACGGAACACAATAGCAAGATACAGAAGTAGATGGTTTTCAAGATTGCAGTATATTGCTTTCTTAATGTTCTAGTACAAGTGTTACAAAACATAAAGATAAAGTTACAAGAGGATGAGATACTTATACTACATCCTACAGCCAGCCATACTATGAAAGCCAGCTGGATACAATTGACTAGACACAAAACAAAATCACTTGTAGTGTCAAAAAGGCAAATTGCCATTTTGACTTTGTGACTATGACATGCCATAGCTCACATCCTTATCTATTACAAAAAGGATAAAGTACATTTGAAGACTTCAAATATCTACAGTCCTCATCAGGATAATAACCATCCCTTTCTTTATAAGATGATCAAGAGCCTTTAGACTATCAAAGTATCTTTTCATGTCAAAGAGATCATGCAGAGGCAACTAAAACATGTCTTGCAAGGTGTAGACATTCTCAATGCCATGATCTCTGATGACATGCCATCTTTCTGGATTTGTAGTGTATGTCCAGGACAATTTGGGTCTTTTTGATGCTAGAGGAGCTATTGGAATGGGAGATGATGGAGCATCCTCTGGTTACACATCCTTAGGATGTTCTGACTCATCTTGAGGTCCAGAAAATGATGCAGTCTTCTTCTTCTTCTTTGGATTTGGCTTTGAAGCCATCCTTTTTTTCTCTTTACAACTTTTAACTGAGAAGACTAGCCTGCAGTACAAGATTGATCTTCATTGTCTTTCTCAGTTGGGTCTTCCTCTCTTACAGGTTCAGAAAGAGAGGGAGGTTGACCCTGCTGTGGATCAAAAGATGAAGCTTGCTGAGATTCAACAAGAGGTCCAGGTTGTGTTGTCTCTGGTTGTTCAACCTTAATCTCCATATCAGGTGGAGCTTGACTTGGAGGGGAATGTAAGTCAACCAGCTCCTCACTCTTTATCTTCTGCTTGATCACCCTGATATGCTCATCCATAGTGGATAGAGACATGGGGCCAAGTCTCCTTCCGGAGAATCCATACAGCTTCAAGAAGCTCATCATCCTCTGCCTATCTGCAGACTTTTTCATACTCTTCTGGATAATGACTCTTGACTTAGCAGCTTCTTCCCTTAGCTTTCTTTTGGTTGTCTTTCTTTTCTTGACTATTTCAAGTTCGAGTTGTTTGAGATACTCAAACTCAATATAGTCAAAGGATAAGGGAAGAAGTGCTTCTGCCTGATAGAGGCCTGTGGCACTCAGGTAGTTAATCATCTTGATCCTTTCTTTTTCTTTATCCACCTAAGGTTCTTTTTGAACCACATCCTCATATGCAGGACTTTCTTGAACTGGTGATAGAGTAGGCACATGCTTGTACAATCTTTTCTTTCTTTTGTCTTTTTTGATTTGTACTAGTAGCTCTGCATCTTCTGCCTCTTTCTTCTCCCTTGACCTTTATAGGTCAACCAGTTCATTGAGTTCCTCCAAGGGGAGAGAAATGACATTATGTATGTCATAGTTCCTTGTCTGCAGGTAGTTTATCCTGACTGCCCTTAACTCATCATTCTGAGTATCTGGTCTGGGGGCAGCCCTGATAGTAGACTCCATGAGTCTTGAAGACTCAGAAGAGGAACTTTCTCCCCTCAGCTTCCTTTTCCTCTTTCTCTTCTCCTCCTCAATCTCCTTAGAAGTCATTTTTTTCTCTTTGTCACTCACAGACCTTTGTGACTCAGGGTGGAGAGAGCTTTGGCATTCATTGCTTGGTGTAGCTTCCAAGCTCTGGCCAGATAGAGGTTGAGAAGCACCTTCACCAGCAAGTGTCTCAAAAAAGGAATTGATCTCTGTAGTAGTTTTTGGTGATAAGACAGGGCTTTCAGGTTCTGTCACTAGGCCTTCAGTCAAGGTTTCCCCTATGAAATTAATCTTAGGGTCTGCCTCAACATCCAGTTGATCGATGACATTGCCTGATTGCCATAGTCTTCTTTTAAGGCTGAACTCTACAATGATCCGATCTTGGATTCTTTAAGCCAACTTGTCAGCTTGTCTTGATTGGCTTGTATTGACAAGTGGCATGCTGATTAAATCCAGATTGTCATAGAAGTTCAAGGTCTGAAAGTTGAAGATCTCCTGCTGCCCTTGAACTCTAATGATATTTAGGGCTCTCCTGTTGCTGTCATACCTTCAACCAATGATGTAATTGGAAGATGTGGAGATGACATAGCCCTTGGTATCCCTTCCTCAAACAGACTCTGCATGAAGGAGTTTATGTAGTCCACATCAATGTGAACTTGAGGAGGTTGCTGAGAATGTACAATTGCAAGTAAGGATGGTGAGTCCTCAGTGTCCATTCTTTCTAAAGAACTCCCAAGTTCTGTGATTGTAATGACTTTCTCTTCCTTTTCGGTAGCATCACCCACTTGCATAGGTGAGCTAGGAGTTAGGTCAATCACATCCATAGGTTTTTGTGTTCCTGGTTGAGCTCCTCTTAAAGGTCTCTCAGCCAGTTTTTCCTTAAGATATGAAATCTCAAGTTGCTGATCATTGACCATGTTCTGCAAGGTAGTCACTGAGATTCAAGGTGACTAACCTTGGAGACTAAATAGGTGCATGTTTGAGATAGTTTTTGCACCTTTAGTCTTAAATTCCCCTCATCTTCATCAGAAGAATCATTGAGGGATGAGATGATTGGACCAAAGTCCTCACTCTTACCACCAACTTCAGGTTCTTGGCTGCTGGATTTCCTCTGCTCACTGGTAATCTCAGTTGAGATGTCAGTGGGCTGAGTTGCCATGGTTGAGGTCTTAATGATGTAATCACTTTCAAAATTGAGAGCCTCTTCCATATGGACATCCTAAACATGTTCAGAAGTGTCCACCTCAGTAGTAGGTGACTGATGTGGGCTAGAAATAGTATCCTCAAAAGCACTTATCTCTCTTTGAGTAGGGGAAAAGAAGAGATAATCATGGTACTCACTGACACCTAGATCTTCATCAGTGTAGAAGTCAAGGTTGGGGATTGTTTGGTTGAGATCTAAAGGCTGGGGATGGTAACTGTCCCCTGAAGGTTGATCACTTGAGTGTTGAGACTCAAAGTGATGGCTTAAGGCAGTCTGGCTTATGAGCTCATCACGCTGAGCATGAGGAACCTCAGTACTGATCCTTGAAGTGATGGGAGTGGTTTGCTCCTCAGGAGAAGTGGGAGCTCTAGTGTCTACTTCTTCCTGTATGGTGAGTGTATAGGGGCCTGCACAGACTGAATAGCCTAAGTAGGGTTCGTTTGGATTTTCTTTTGTAGGTGAGGGTGATTTGTGGCTGTTTAGGTGGTTGGGATGTTGAAGGTGTGGGTTCAACACTAGCTGGTGCTGCTAGGTTGTCACCTTGAGCAATGAGCTCTAACATTTTTGGGACCAGGGCTATTTCTACACTAGAGAAGCCAACAGTGGGCTTTCTCAGTATTTAAAGATACCGGGCTTCATCTGTCCCAGTTTAAGAATGTTACCTGTTCCCCTTAACTGTGAGCCCAATTCACAGTTAAGAATATACTGGATACATCTAGGAACATGTAATGTTCTAAGGAGTCCAAGTTAGCAAGCAGATTAGTATAAACAAACTGAGAATACCTAAACTTGACCCCTTGAACCATTCCATGGACAATGAAGGAGAGATCCTCAGGAATCTGGTCCCATCCACCATGCTTGTTTGATAAGCTATGGATAACCACATGGAGCAGGAATTTCTATTTGGATGAGACCTTCCCTTTCCTGAAGGTCTTAACAGTCAGAGTAGTCTCCCTCATATCCCATATTCTCAAAGAATGATTAACATCTTCCTTTGGGAAGAACACCTCACATTCTTCATCATCCAGCTGAAGATGCATGTTGATGAAGGCCGGAGTGATGAAGACTGTTCTCCCCTGCACTGTGGTAGACAGTGCCTTCTCCCCATCCATTACGACCTCTTGGCAGGTCTTCCATAATTCTAGCAGATGATCCTCATAGAGTGGAGGATCAATGGTGAGGGAGGTGAAGTAGTTGGATAGAGCTAAGAAAGGCACACCTCTGAGAAATAAGGATCTTTCTCAGAGCTTAACAGAGCAACCTGGTTATGTTGCCTGTGTAACTGCATGGTAAAGTTCGGGTCATTTCTGTATTGAGGGTTGGCCATTTTGAGAGAGCTTAAGGATGAAGAAAGATGAAAGAAAGAAATTTCAGAGATAAATTGGGGTTTTAGGTTTGGAGGAAAGAATCAGATGATAGAAAGAGGGGGAAACCGTTGGGTTTATATGTGAAAAAGGATTTCTGATAAAGTTTAATGAAAGAGGATAAACTTTAAAATCCGAATGTCGGTCCTACCTCTGAAAAAGTAGTTTACTTTTGCTCAAAAAGTAGTTTTCATGGAAGTCAAAAAGCTTCCTAAGGTAACTTATCTTCAGAAGTTTTAATGAAAAAGCTTCCGAAGCTAAAATGACTTTGGAAGACTTTCCTAAGTATTCTGAGAATTTTGACTTCGGAAGAAAATTAAGACTTGAGAGTTTTGTTCAAAAGAACAAAACTTCCGAGAGTTAATTTGCTTCGGAAGAAAATTGCCTTTGAACATATAAGTGCCAAAGAGATTTTAAGCTTCGGAAGATATTTCATAAATTTATTTCGTAGGTAAAATACTTGGACAGTTAGTTGTTTTAAAGGCATAAGTTTCTTCCGAAGTTAAAAACATAACTTTCGAATGTTTAAAATTTTCATAATTCTAAGGAAAGTCCAAATTTTTTTTTTCATCGAAGAAAACAAGAGCTTATGAAAATGATGAACTAGACAACTTAGGACACACATATTAGTTTTAAGAAAAACCTACTCAAAGTTCATCATCCCAATAGCTGATATTAGATATCTAAATCTCTGTTCATCAAAAACTTTTGTAAACAGATCAGCATATTGTTCATCTGTGTAAACTTTGACTAGTTTAATTAATCCCTTTTCATAGTTATCTCTTATTAAATGATACCTGATGTTGATGTGTTTGGTCCTTGAGTGCTGCACAAGATTCTCTGTGATTGAAATAGCACTATTGTTGTCTATATGAATAGGAGTCTCCTTGAAGTTTAACCCATAGTCCAACATCTAATTCTGAATCCAAAGCACTTGAGCACAGTAGCTTGCAGCAGCAATGTATTCAGCTTCAGCAGTTGATGCAGAGACACATGATTGTTTCTTGCATTGCCATGAGACAACCCTTCCACCAAGAAACTGACATCCCCTAGATGTAGACTTTGCAGTCATGTTGCAACCACCATAATCACTATCTGTATAAGCATACAAATTGAAGTCAGGATTCTTAGGATACCATAACCAAGTGTTGAAACCCTTAAGGTATCTTAGAATCCTTTTGATAGTGATAAGATGAGACATCTTAGGGTTGGCTTGATATCTTCACATATGCAAGTGGCAAACATAATATCAGGCCTGCTAGCAGTAAGATACATAAGAGACCCAATCATAGCCCTATATATGTGTTCATCTACACATTCCCCCTCAAGATCAGGTCCAAAGGAGTGGTTTCCAGCTATGGTGTCTTAACAATCTTACAATCAGTCATATTATACCTCTTGAGTATGTCTTGAACATACTTTACTGACTAATGAAGATGCCATCTTCAACTTGCTTCACTTGAATTCCCTGAAAGAAATTGAGTTCCCCCAAGGCACTCATTTCAAATTTGTCCTTCAACAGCTTCTCAAAGTCTTTGCAGAGCTTTGGATTAGTTGAACCAAAGATGATGTCATCCACATATACTTGAACTATCAATATGTCATTTCCCTATCCTTTGATGAAGAGAGTTCCATCTATAGTACATCTCCTGTATCTATGTTTGCAAAGATACTGAGATAGTGTCTCATACCACTTCGTGGGTGCCTGATGCAGCCCATAAAGAGCTTTGTCAAGTTTGCAGACATAATCAGGATGATCAGGATCTACAAAACCAGGTGGTTGTTTGACATACACCTCTTCATCAATCACTCTATAGAGAAAAGCACACTTCATATCAAGTTGAAAGACCTTAAAGTTCTTGGATGCAGCAAATGCTAGGAATATCCTAACAGCTTCCAGTCTTGCTACAGGAGCAAAGACATCTGTGTAGTCAACTCCTTCTTCTTGTGTATATCCTTGAACAACTAGTCTAGCTTTGTTCTTAATGATGAATCCTCTATCACCCTTCTTGTTCCTAAACACCCATTTGGTTCCAATGGTAGTCTTCCTATGAGGAAGAGTACAAAGGTTCCAAACTTTATGTCTTTTGAATTAAAGCAGCTCTTCTTGCATAGCTTCAACCCAACTTCCTTCCTTTAGAGCCTCATCAACTTTCTTTGGCTCTATCTGGGACAAGAAACAAGAGTAAAAGCAAACATTTGCTTCATGGGTTTGTCTTCTTGTTCTTGCCCCAGAGACAACATCTCCAATGATGTTTATAGTGGGATGGGACTTGTGAATCCTTAGCTGAGGGATCATAGCAAGTTGTTAAGAAAGATCTAAATTAGAGAAATTTAGATCTGGCATAGATGTTTCTCCCACCACATCAGCACACTTATCAAGAGAAACTTGATCCAAGGAGTGTGTGACATCATTGATGTTGTCATCCATGGCGTGGTTATCAGCATCAAGAAAGTCTTGATCACTATCACCACTACCATCATTATCTTCTTCATTGAAGTGTCTTTATCTGGTTGTAGAGCCTCTGAGCTGGAATTTGAAAGCATACCAAATGTATCAGCTGAATGTGTTAGTGTGGTGCTGATAGAAACCTCATTTGAAGAAGTAGTCCCAACTGGAGCTGAAGATGTGTTACTTGAAGGTCTTCTCAACTCAAATCTTGGATCAGGATCACCTGTATTTAGGTCTTCTGCAGATCCTGAAACAGTCTCACAAGATTTGTTAAAACAGTTGGTAACTAAATCAAGATCAAAGAGCCAATCAGGACCAGAACCAGCCACACAGGGTCTGTGTTCATTGAAAGTCACATTGACTGACTCCTCAACAATTCTAGTTCTGAGATTGTATACTTTGTAAGCCTTAGCTTGGGAAGAGTAACCAATGAAGTGTCCATCATCTGATTTCTCAGCAAATTTGGCAATTTGATCCTTGGTATTCAACCAAATGACCTGAAAAAACCAATGAAAGGTTTCCTCTTGTGCCAAAGTTCATATGGAGTCTTGCCATGAGTCTTAACTACTAAAACTCTGTTATGCACATAGCAGGCAGTGTTGACTGCCTCTGCCCAAAAGGTGATGGGTAGCTTAGAGTCAGATAGCATGGTTCCTGCAGCTTCAATTAGTGTCCTGTTTCACCTCTCAACAACACCATTCCACTAAGGAGTCCTTGGAGCACTGTATTGTCTTGAGATACATTTTTCATCATAGAATGCATCAAGGATTTGGTTCTTGAATTCAGTTCCTTGATCACATCTTATGATTTTGACCTTATGATCAGATTGATTCTCAATCTTCAAGATGAAATTTTTTAGAATCTTAGGAGTCTCATCCTTAGTTCTAAGGAAGAAGACCCAAGTGAATCTTGTAAAGTCATCTATGATCACTAAACAGTATGAGGTCCTTCCTAGACTCATTACACTGGTGGGGCCAAAGAGATCCATATGTAACAAGTGTAGGGGTGTAGTGATGGAGTTCCTTTCCTTAGGCTTGTGAGATACCTTGTGTTGCTTCTCTTTCAGGCATGCAACACAGTGGTCATCATTTGTAAACTCTTTCTTTGGCATTCCGGTCACCAAATCATTCTTAATCAGTTTATTCATGTTTTTAAAGTTTACATGGCACATTCTTTTATGCCATAGGAAAGACTCATCACTATTTGCTTTAGACAGAAAGCATGAAACTTCTCCAGAGGGAGATGTTTCCTGCAAATCCATCTTGTACATGTTCCTTTCCTGGGGGCTCTAAGTAGAATATGCTCATGAGGAATGACCACCCCGGGCTTGAGAACAATGCACTCATGCTTAGTAAAGAGCATGTTATGACTCTGATCACAAAATTGGGATACACTCAGAAGATTGTACCCAAGCTCCTTGACAAAGCTCATGAGGAATGACCACCCCGGCTTGAGAACAATGCACTCATGCTTAGTAAAGAGCATGTTATGACTCTGATCACAAAATTGGGATACACTCAGAAGATTGTACCCAAGCTCCTTGACAAAGTTTACCTTTTCAATACTATGTGCTTACCATTTGTGACATTGCCCCTTCCTGAAATGTAACCACCTTCATCTCCTCCAAAAGTAACTGGCCCTCCATCAATCCTTTCAAAGTTCTCGAGTAGTGACCTATTGCCTGTCATGTGCCTGGAACAGCCACTATCAATGATCCTGACATTTTTTTTGTCTTGAGCTGTCCCTGCACAAAGAAAATGATTAGTTACATTTGGAACCCAAGCCTTTCTTGTCTTGGGCTCACTAAGTGAAACAGAAGGAAATGCAATAGTAATAGATCCTATGGTTGTGCTTGGAGGATCTTGAGTTGTTGTTGATGGAAAATTCTCAGTCACTTGGTCTTTCTTAGACATCCACACCACCTTTGGAGTCTTGGACTTGACCTTCAACACTTCAGAAGCTTTTGATGCTTCGAAAATTTTGATGACCGGACCTTCGGAAAATTCTGCTAACCCTGCGGCAGACTTCAGTGCTTCGGAAGTATTCCTTCCTTCCGAGACCAACTTTTCTTTCGAAGGCAATTTTGCACTTGCCTTCTTCTTGGTTTTAGAGCTCCGAAGGAAACATATTTTCCTTCCGAAGCTTGAATCTTCTTAGAACTCTTGGAAGTCTTTGGTTTGATCATGTGAAGAGCACCCTTAGGATTATATGGACAATCATTAGCAAGATGATCAGTACTTTCACACATAACACACTCCATTTTCTTCTTCCCAAAAGCCTTCTGGGAACAGACTGACTTTGGTCACATCCCTTCTCCACCCTCATCTTTGCAGATGCTAAGACAGTCCTTTTGGGCTGGGGACTGTTCTTGGAGTTTGATGGTCCAGACTGTGTAGCAGTGGTACACAGCAGATCAGTCTTCTTCTTGGTACTGAGATGATTTGAACATGAACTAGAACTCTTAGCAGAAGAGTTAAGATTGATGTCTTCAGTCTTTACCACTTCAAACCCTGCAGAGATAAAAACTTGTTTCTGCTTGGAGTCAAAAGTAGCTTTGATCTCTTGGGCGTTCCTTGCTTTCCTTTTGCTCTTTCTGATCAAGTTCTTCCTTATTGACTTGGTCATCACAGTCTTCTTCTTCTCCTCAGACAACCGGTACATCGGACAGTTGTGGTGTTGGTGTATCCACATCCTTAACATAGGCCAAGTAGGCATTGCATCCACGCCTCATGCATTTTCCCGCCATCGCCATCGAAATCACATCCGGAATCGTAGTGACCTGATCGCCATAAACCGTCACCAAACTCCCGTCTGGCGCTGTTAACTGAATCATCTTCTTGCGACACACAATGTTCGCCTCGTAGTCCGCCAACCAATCCATCCCAAGAACTACATCGAAACCACCTAAGGTCATCACGAATGGTCTAACAGGAAACTTATGACCTTCTAATTCCATGTCACAACCTTCTATCATCTCAAAAATCCTGGTAGACTTACTTATGGCAGTTTCTACATCAAAGGGCGCATCTACACTCTTACTACTAACAGGCAGTTTAGCACGAAAAGTAGTAGAAATAAAACTCTACTAGCACCAAAATCGAATAACACAGAGGCTAAAGTTTGGTTTACTAGAAACATACCTAACACAACATCAGGGTCCGTCCTAGCCTCCTCGTGCGTCATTGTAAACGCTCTGGCGCTCGCCCTCTGTCATTCTCCCCCAACCTTCTTCACCCCCGAACCTTCAGCCCTTGGCTTCTTGCAGTCCCTACTCATGTGGCCCTCCACGCCACAGTTGAAACTTCTCCCTGCTTTGCATTCCCATGCCATATGACCAAGCTTCCCACACTTGAAGCACACGTTCGATCCCACCCTACATTCACCGGTGTGCTCCTTCCCACACTTGCCACACCTCTTCGACCCTACACTAGATGTGACCACACGTTGGTCATCCACCTATGCACCTTTATTGCATGGAGTGGCCCCGCCACGTCCAACCCGCTTCCCATTCCAGTTCTGATCACCCCCATCTTTCATGCTGCCTTCGGCCACCTCCACAGTCCTTTCATCATACAACCTCCCCGCCAAGTCAACTGCCGACCTAAACATGCTCGGTCGGGCAGCGATCATGTGCCTACGAACATCCGCTGGCAAACCCTGGATATACCGCTTGATCTTTCGTGACAAGGGTGTCACTTGATCTGGCACCAACCATGCCATCTAATTGAATTTGATGGTGTATTGTTGATGTATCATTGTTCCCGCCTCCAGCTGCAGGAATTCACTTTCCACCTTATCCATTTCCTTGTGAGGAAAAAAATCCTCAATTACCAACCTTTTCAGCTCTGCCCACTTCATCCTTCTAAGTGCCCGACTACCCTTGGCTTGGACAATATTATCCCATAAGCACAGAGCCGAGTCCACAAACGAGTGGACAGCAAACTTCACCTTTTGGTCTTCTCGGCACTCGTTGATATTCAGAACAACTGCAGCAGTGTCAATACCATAAAAAGTAAGGGGCTTACACCTTTGAAATGCCCCGTAGTTACAGCCTCGTGCCATCTCCGGCGCAGGCTCTTCTTCTTCTTCCTCCTCTTCATCATCAGAGAGAACCGTTTCAGGCTCCGGTCACCTCCGTTCTCCCGAGGACCTATTCCTCTCCCTTCTTTCTCCTTCCCTTACAGCCTTTATTACTTCAGTCACCACAGACGGTAAGATCTTTTGCATTGCCGGATGACCATCTTCTACAACAACCTCCTTTATTGAGGCTCTCAAATTAGCACCCTCATCACCGCCCTCCTGATGAGGGGTCTTGGGTTCTTCATGAACCACCTTTTCAACTCTAGGCCTTCCTTTTTTGGGCCGCAGTTCGGCACCACGACCTCCACCCCTCGAAGCTTTAGATGATCTACCACCGGCCATCCTCTAATACACACTGAAAGATTCAAACACCAACATGGTCATTCAAGGAAACAACTTAGTTTATGTCAAGTATAGTAAGTCCCTAATTACAGTGGCCAGTTGTGATTAGCCACTTACTTTACTCTTCATACCCCAAGCATTACCTATCCTGACTACATCAGTATCTAAATCTACAAACGACATATAAACCACATAACATGCGCATGTAATACCGGTTAACATTGTGAAAATACCTGATGGCACGTCGCTACTCAGACTGGCATCCCTCCCTTTTCTATCCCATTTGTAGTTTAAGTTAAGGTTTGTTTTAAAAATTTACCCGTTTCACTTAAACTTTGGCTCTGATACTAACTTGTAAGGCCCCGTTCTCGGGACACTTACAGCTCGTCAATCATTGCACATAAAACATATAATTATATTGACTTCAATAAAATGTTGCGGCGGAAACATTAAAAAAACATTTCATTTCATTATAATAAACGCATTTACAAAATAATACAATATTAATTACAAAATATCGTTTGTTCGCATTATAATGCAAAAACATTATACAAAAAAATGCCATCCAAAAGAGCTGAGTAGCGGCCCCGTGCCATCCTCAGCAACCATTACCTACTAACTAGAAACACATAAAAGTCAGCATTGCTGAGTGAGTTCAAGTTTTATAATAAAACATACTTTATCTTTCACTTAAAACCTTTCTTTACAATCATACATGATCATCCATTATACATACACATAGATAATATCATTATTATCTTCATTATTCGTTCATTCATTCCGTATATTCGTCATTAAGTCTTTACTTTCATTCGGACCAATGCGATGTGCTTCACCCTGCCGTCATGCATAAAGCGGGTACTAGGCCTGAGGTCTTTCAAGATCCCGAACATTATGCACGAAGCTGACTCTAGTACCTAGGGTGAGTGGCAAGGATCCCATACATATGGTCAATCATAAGGATTGAACCCCAGTGTGCATCCTTCTGGGGTAATTAACCGCACACCGTTGAGCTGACACCCTTCATTGGGTGTGAACCTCAATACATTTGCTTAATCACACGGATTAAGGCCTAGTGTGCATCCTTTTGGGGTAGCTAACCCGCACACGGTTGAGCTAACACCTTCATTGGGTGTGAACCTCCACTCATATGCTTGCAAGCCTTTCTTACTTTCATTCATTCATTAATGCATGCATTCATTCATTTCGTTCCTCTTTTCATTATCTTCCACTTTACTTTAGATAATAGTTTTCGTTTCATTCAAAAACATTCAACGTAAAGCCATGGGAAAATAATCATGCATAACAGGAACATAAACATAAACATACAACATCACCATACAAGGCACCATCATACATGCATAACATACATCATACATACCATCATACATAAATCATACGTCATCATCTATGACCTCGAAAGTCAACTTACATGAACCCCCAGGAACCTCCCAAGTCAAGGCTTACATCTACCCATTTCTCCAAAAATCAGAAAAATAAACTGTCTTCATCTGCATTTCCTCTTAGCAAATGCGGATGCGTTAGACTCGGAGGGTCATCTGCATTAGTATGTGGTTCATCCGCATTGAGTAAAGCAGATGAACAAAAGTTGTTATCCGCATGTTGTTTATCCGCATTGGGTAATGCGGATGAACAAAAGCTGCCATTTGTATTTCCTCTACTCCCTCGCATTTGTCAATGCGCAAGAGCAGAACTTGTCCGCATCACTTCTGGTCTTCCGCATTTGTCAATGCGGAAGAACAATCTGCTCTGCTCCAGCAGACTCTTCATCTGTATTGACTTTAGTCGCATGGTCTTCAGCCACATGACCATCATTCTCCAATCATTTCCTACCCCGTTCTAAGCTTATACTATCCATCCTAAGCTTAAGAAATCCATTAGCATCCTTAATCAAGCATAGTATTGCCTAACCTCGAACCCCACCCAAAACGCACCAAAGCACACACATAAACATATACGAGTATGAAACCCAACTTTTATAAAAGTTCATACATGCATTTCCAGCCCCAAAGCAGGTTAAAACAAGTAAAAAGGAGGGGGGTTCTAGAACTCACCGTAGCAACCTCTTCGGGAAGTACTTCCTTCAAACTCGTTTGCTACAAGTTCACACCTAGAAACCCACCAAATCACACACAACCGAACACATAATACATATAAGCTTGCACCTGAGGATAAAGCCAGTTAAGGACAACATAAACACATAAATTCTTTCCTTGAATTCGAACCTTTCCTTCATGTTCTTCAAAGACCCGAATGCTTTCTGCCTTTTTCTCCTTCTCTTTCTAAAAATCCGAATGAAATGGATGTTGTGAGAAGAGAGTGGGCGGCCATGCCCACTTTACACCAACTTTCAAACTTTTTGTCCTTTTGGACACTTTTTATCCTCCAACTTGAGTAAAATATCTTTTCTTTCTTTTTCTTCACTTTATTCTTCTTTCATTGCTAACCCTAAAAAAAATAACCGGGTGTTACATTTGCCCTTAAAAGGACCACATACATCCAAATGTATGATTCACAATAAGTCTTTTTCCCTCTCGTTAGTACCACTAAATGGCGACTTAGTCATCTTACCTTGTAAACAAGATTCACACTTATCAAATGAACCATTTTCATTTGTTTTCAAAAGACCAATCTTTTGAAGTGTTTGAATTCAATTTTTGTTTATGTGACCAAGACGACAATGCCAAACATATGAATCACTTAAACCTATTTTAAGTTTCTTGGTGTTTGTTTGGTATAAGGAGTTATTATAGGACGAATCATCATGAACCAATTCATAGATACCATTAAAATGCATAGCCTTGAAATAAAATACATCATCCATACAAACATAAATACCATTATTAACAATTTTAATTCATAACCACATTGTTTTAAAAGGGAAACAGAAATTATGTACCTAGTCAAACTAGGAGCATACAAAATGTTCATAAGAACAACTTCCAAACCATTTGAAAGTTTCAAAATATAGTCTCCTTGGGCTTCGATATCAATTTTTGCTCCGTTGCCCATGTAGAGACTTGTGTCTCCCTTCTTGAAGTGCTTATTTCTTTTGAACCCCTGCACAAATTGTAAATGTGAGTTCCACATCCGGAATCCAATACCTATGTGTTTGAAGAAATAACATTTAAACCAATGTGAATCATGAAAGTTGTATCTAAGGTTTGCCTAGCATCCCTCTTGTTTCTCAACTCTTTGAGATAGGTTGGAAAATTCCTTTTCCAATGTCCTATCTCACCACACTCAAAGCATGGATCATTCTTCGTTACCTTAGGCTTCTTAAGCTTAGGCTTTGGAGGTTCTGCTTTAGCCTTTCCTTTCCCTTTTCCTTTGATGTACCCCTTTCCTTTGGCAACATTTGCTTTGGGATCATGGAATGGCCTTTTCTTGTTGCCTCCCTCATTGATCAAGGGAACAGGTAGAACCTTTCTACCCATCCCTGCCTCGGCTGTTTTGAGCATTGTGCGAAGCTCACCAATGCTCTTATCCCACCCGTTCATATTGTAATTCATTATGAACGTCTCAAACCTTTTAGTAAGGCCAATTAGGATTAAATCCGTGGCCAACTCCTTTGAGATGGGGCAGTTAAGCCTCTCGAGGAGATCAACGTGGCTTTTCATCTTAAGTACATAAGATGATACCGATTGGGTTTCTTCCATGCGACATGCGTGAAGTGCTCGAACTGTTTTGAAGTGCTCTACCCTAGCTTGTTGAAGGAACATTTCCTTCAACCGGGTAATCATGTCATATGCCTCATGATGCTCCAAATCATTTTGGAGTTTGGGAATCATAGTTCCCAACATGAGGCAGGAAACCTGCATGGAATCCTCAGTATACTGAAGCCAATCATTATAGGCCTCAACATCATCGGGGTCGGGTTGGTCAGGAATGGGATCATCAAGGACATAGGCCTTTTTCTCTTGCTTGAGAACGAGTCTCAAGTTTTGAAACCAGTCCATAAAATTATTATGGTTAAGATGATCCCTCTCTAGGATGGTTCTCAGCGATAGGGTATGGACGGTCGGGGTGGTAGCATTATTGTTTGTGGCCATTTCTACAAAATTTATAAAGTTCATATTAGTATTTTTGAAATATTACATTTTAATCATTAATATCCTTTATGTCTCATAGACAATTAATTATTAAAACCTAGAATCCAATGTTACATTTAAATGATGGTTAGGTGAGCTTTATCCTATATTTAAATTAACAAGGTAGTCAATATTTGACAATTGCAACCTTTTGCAACTTCTAGCCTTATGGGATTGATTAAACATCTTATGTTTAGTCAGCATGTAAAATCCCATCAACACCATTGTACACCATGCTTCGGTGACCCTATGCATATGGTTTCCAATTCAAGTTGTCCTACTTACCACACATGTGAGTTTACACATACAAGTGATTAGGTGACCTTTATCCCACAAATACGTTAAGCCCACCTCAAACATACAAGTTCTCTAAAAGTGGTTAGGTGACCTTTATCCCACAAATAGTTCTCAAGTGATTCGAGTGTCGTGTAAAAGGATGGTGTTAAACTTGTTTCCAAAGGGATTTAAGTTTTCATTAATTCTATTTTGATAACTCTACGTACCTTGTATTCGCATACTTTCAAATACATGGTACCCTATGGTTTTATTTTTAGTAAAATCCCCTTTTATTAAAATCATTAATCTTTTTAATAACCTTTTATTAATCACTTAATGATAAGGAACCATAAATTATCAGCTTGTTTTGTTAGTTAATAAGTTTGTCTTGCATATCCATATATCAACCAACAATCATAAAACAAACAAGCATAATGATACAATCACAAATGCATAACCATAGCCACTAAGTTGATCATACTTGTTTGCCATCACAAATTTGTCATTAGGTCTTTCCTAAGGGTTAATAACAACACAAAAGATAGGATCTCCAAGACCCCCACTTGAAGTTGCATCCAAATGCTTCAATTCCTTTTCTTTGTGCCTTTCCTTTGTCCTTCCAACTTGTGCATCTTCTTTTACAAAATTTATATCCTAATACAAAATTTCTAATAAAAGAAAATACACCTAATCTATCTATTACATCACCATTGAATGAATAAATAAATTACAACCATATACAAGCACAAAATAATAAAATTACAACCCATAATGAATGAAATCAACCTAAACCAAACATTCATCCAAAACCAAAGCAACACAAGGTCAAGGCTAGGTTATGCATTAATATTAAACAACATTCAAGAACCAAAATAAATCCCCATTTAACCCAAAATTTCCGGCCAACATAAACCAAGAATTTAGGGATTTGTCCTAACAAAATATAATCAACCATTTGACATCTATCTTTTAAGGTTTAATCATAAGCATGTAAGATATAACCTTAAAAGATTGGGGATTCATTATATCAACACAAAAAAGCCCTATAAAGTTGTTAAAGTCCCATAAAACCAGTTTTACAAGGACATAGAAGCTAGTTATCCACATATCCGGCTCTAGATGCCAATGTTAGGTTTGTTGGACACATTATCAAAGTTGTTTAACCATTTAAACATGAAAACGCAACGGAATCAAACCTTAATATTATGTTTTGTAAACTGAAAATTAAGGCATATTATTTAGCAACAACAAACCCAAGAACATAGGATCAAATATATGTGAATGGACTAGCTATCAAGAAGAAATAACAACCAAAAACAACACTCCTGAAACTACCTTTCAAGAGCTGCCAAAATCGTGAGATTTGAGGAAGTGATGATGTTCTTGAACGACCAAAACACCAAGGAAAGGTGTCCTCAAGATTCCATACCCACAAGCATCAAGCAAAGACCTTAGTTGCTAGGATTAGTACACCAAGAATCGACCAAAAAGGCTGCTGAAAACCCTCTTTTCAGCCGTGAGTTTCCTTCAAGATTAGAGAGAGTTGGTCCTTTTGGTTCTTGCATGTATGAGAGAAGGAGAGATGGAGTGTGTGACTAGTAAATGTTTCTTGTTTCAAGAAAACAAAAAGGACCAACCACACAAAGGGGGCGGCCGAAAATGTGGTTCAAATTGTGGTTTCCTCTCCAACTTTATCTACCATAATATTTTAACTAGTCACTAAAATAAGTTATGTAATTAACCTTTTAATTATATAACTCATACACACTTTTATTACTTGATGTTATTTAACCAATTTAAGTAACATTACAAATAATACACATGAACAAAATATCCTTATAAGTTGTTCCATCTCATATACAATTTATTTAAAAACCCCATTTTCTAAATTGGTGTAATTATTTAATTGCATGATCATATCATCAATTAAATATTAATTGGTGTTTGCTAAGCTTGTTATTGGGTATGACCCGACTTGGATCATAACATACTAACCACATCAATATTCTATGTATCTTGGGCATAAAGAATCCAACATAAGATGCAATTCATGTCATAGGTTAAGAAATAATGCAAGCATATAGATAGCATAATGATACAATCAAAACTTCACAAAGACATCCATTACAAGTTTATAACAATTAGCTAAGTGTAGTTGGTTCTCATGATTAACAAGTCATATGTCATCAGGAGCTGATAATAACCTTGGATTTAACACCAAATAGGCTTGTCACACCCATAGATCTATGACGTCGCTAGGCTAGCAATAGTTAATGCTTGTTTTTACAAGATGACTATCATATAAGGCTTACAAATATCTCAAATAACCTTGCGCGTACATTACAAGTAACAAGATGTTTACAAGTGTGAGTTTATAAGGTTAACATGTTTCACCCCAAAAGGTGTGAAATAAAGTAATGTAACATTTTGTATTTTTCCGTTAATAAATTTACACGTCGTTTATTCTTATAAGGATCGTTGTTGCCATTCATGAAACTTATGGGTTATTTTTGCTTAATTCTAAATTGTCATTGAAATTCATGGTACGGAGGTTGTTAATTAAAATATCAAATTGTATAATAATAATATTAATAATAACATTAATAATAATAATAAAAATAATAATAATATAATAGTAATTGTAATAATAATAATAATGATAATAATAATAATAATAGTAATGGTAATAATAATAATAATAATAACAATTTATAAAAAATTTACTAAACTTAAAAATGTTAAAAGTTAAAATATTTAAGTTAGGGGGGTTAGTTTGTTATTTTAGAAACTTATAAGGGAAGTTTGGCATAAATTATTAAAAATCAAACCGCAGGGACCATTTGTGTAACTATTTAAAAACCCAACCCAAATCCTTTTCTTCTCCCATTTTTCCGGCCAACTCCGGCCACTCACCGGCGAAGTCTGGTGAGGTGCCAAATGCCCATAAAACGGTTAAAAAAATCAAACCAAAACCGTCCCTAGCCGTTCGTGAACATGATTCGAACCATCATTTATCAACTAATTGGGTTTAACGACGGTTATTAGAGCGTTTGAGCTCGAGTAACCGTCAGCCATCAAGTTCAAATCATTTGAGGATTAAATCTCAATAAAAACCAAATTAAATGAACCATAATCAAATGTTTAACTAGTATTAAGCTATTATCAATTCCAATTGCACCTGAAACAAACACACACAACAAATTCGATCACCATTTTCGTCGCAAACTTGCAACTAGTTGAACACCACCCTCTAGAGTTCAAGAATCAAATTGACAGAGGGTTTTTAATCTTCTTCATTGGTAGAAGCTTCCTGTAAAGTGAATTTGACTATTGTCCTCGTTTGCAACTCGAACCATTCACGACATAGTCGCGGTTTACTCCTCATGGTGTTCATCTTCAATCCAACTCAATTCGGGTAATTAAAACCATATAGATGCTCGATTTTACATGGGGAACAAAAGCCCTATGATAATAAACATTAACAAATACGATATGATCTTCAATTTGGGATAATTCGGTCTAGGGTTCATACGGTTGGGGGTTTCCTAGTAACTATGTTTTTATAAATTAAAACTTGTTCCATGTCAAGGCCACGGCCCTGGTTCACTGGTAACACTAGACACTCCTAAACAGGAGGTCCCTGGTTCGAATCCGGGGAACCTCATGTTTTCATTTTTAAGGCTTTTAGCCTTCAAAACTAATTTTAATTTTTTTTAAAAATTATAAGAACCCATTTTATAAAAGCTGATTTTTCTAAAATACTTTTAATTATTTTTCTGAGAATTATTTCCTTAAAAATAAATATTTTTATACTTTTATCAACTATTCTAAAAATGATATATATGGTTTATTTTATAAAAACTATACTTAAAATAATACTTTGTTCCACAAATATAATTATTTCACACGTTGCGTTTTATTGTTTAACTTGTGTTTATTGGACTTTATTTAATCTTTATATATACAAAATTATTATATTTTATATAAAACTTTCTATAAAATGTAACAAATTTCTTTGATAAAACTGGTTCTATTTTGTTAAACATAATTATTTGACAAGTCCTAAATACCAAATTGAACCCTAGTTCTTGTTAATTCCTTAAACTTATTAAACTTAAACCTTGTAAATATGTATATTTAGGTTCATTGTGACGGTTTACGTTAGAACTACACCTATTATTATTCTTAAAAATCTTCGTTCTTATACTTATTTGCCGATTTCCTTGCCCCTTTTTATATTATTTTACACCATTTTGGGGTGAAACATATTACCTTATCAACTTACACTTGTAACCCTTTTGATACTTGTAAAGCACTTGCAATTCATACTTTTATTTTGTCATGGTTATTTGTGTTATTGTAAGTCTTATATGAGATACATATTTTTTTTTACAATCATTAACTATTAGCCTGGCGACGTCTTAGATCTTTGGGCCCGACAAGCCTATTTGATGCTAAAGCCGATGTATTGCCGGCTCCTAATGACGTATGGCTTGTTCATCATGGGAACCAAGTAAACTTAGTCAATCTTATAAACTTGTAATCAAGTCAAGGTTTGGTTGTAGCCATATGTATTCTATATGTAACACCCGGTTATTTATTTATTTTGAAGCCGACGAAGGAAGAAAAAGAAATAAAGTCCAAAGTCGAGGGACCAAACTCGCCAACGAGAGAAAGTTGGGTAAGTGGGAGTATATAAAGGGAGAGGGCAGCCATTACCCTCTCCCCACACCCACATTTTCAGCCAAAAAAAAGGAGAAGAGAGAAAGAAGAGAAAAAGGGAGAAAAGTTGGCTCGGGTTGGTTCGAGTGAGCCAAAATCGTTGAGAAGCGAGTCAAATAGAAGCTCTTCTCATTGTGGTCATTTGTGTGTGTTCTAGGACCCCTCCTTTACACATTTTTGAATGATTTTGGGGCTGGAACACATCTGAAGTCAGGTTTTTGAGTGTGTGCATGTTTGACCCGTTTGTGTATGTGTATGTGTGTGTATGTGTGTGTATGAATCGTTTGAGCCTTGCTTGTGAGCTTGTGTGTGCTTAAATGGTGTTGTGGTATGCATTCCTAAGGTTTAGGATGGTTGATTTGGGCTTAGAAGGAGTTTGGATGAGCTTGGAGGTAGAAAATGTCAGATTGGGTTCAGGATAAACTACCAGCTAGGGCTAGGCAACCGAATGGAGGCCATACGGCCGATTGAGGTGTGATTGGGGTTCATTCGCACGATTAAGGTCCATTTGCATTATTGAGAGTTCATTCGCATGATTGGGGCCCGTCGCATGGGGAGTCATGCGACTGAGGGTCCAGTCACATAAGTGCTCATCCGCATTAGTTCCATTCGCATGAGGTCCATCCGCATTGGTCCATTCGCATAATGCTCAGTCGCATTGAGGCCATGCAACTAAAGGGTGTCCATACGCCCTAATAGGGCTGCTGCACCCGAGGAGAAGTGTAGTTTAACTTCTGACTTTCGGGGGAAAGTGCAGATGTAAGTTTGGATGTAAAGGTTCACGTAAGTTCATGTAAGATGACTGTCAAGGCCTTAGAGAGCATGTTGGGCATGATGATGATGTTGTTTCATGATTATGCATGTTATGTATGTATGATATTGCCCTGTATGATGTTGATGCCTGTGTATATTATGTTCCTTGTCATGATGTATGTTTATCCTTCATGTGGCTTTGCGTGTTATGTTAATGAATGAAATGAAGTATTATGTAACGTAAAGTGGAAGATAATGAAAAGTGGAACATGATAGATGCGTGCATTAATGAATGATGGAAGTAATGAAGTCTTGCAAGCATTAGATATCGGGACACGCCAATTCTAAGGAGTTAGCCCAACGGTGTGCGGGTTCGCTACCCCGGGAGGATGCACATTGAGGTCCTTCTCTGTGATCGACCATTTGTATAGAACTCTACCGCTTACCCTTGGTACTATGGCACCATCTTTAGCTGTCTATTTATAGACTTTGGCCCAATAGCCATATAGTTCGGGGTGTAGCACATGGTATTGGTATGGAAGATATCAGATGCGCAGGAAAAGACGTAATGATGAATGAACGAATGAAGAAGATAATAATAACTATTATCTATGTGTACGTATGATTGTATGATCACATGAAAGTAAAGAATGGTTTTAATGAAAGAAAAGTATGTTTTATTTTATAAAACTAGAACTCACTCAGCAACGCTGACTTTGATGTGTTTCTAGTTGGCAGGTAATGATTGCTGAGGATGGCACGAGGTGGCTACTCAGCTCTTTTGGGATGGCATCCATTTATATAATGCTTTTGTGATGTAATGCGACAATGTATTGTGTAACTAAGTGACGATGTATTATTTGGCAAAAGTTTTTATAATGAAATGAGATGTCATTTTTGAATGTTTCCGCTGCAATATTTTCATAAGGCAAATGTAATTATATGTTTTAGTGCGATGAGGATCCAACTATAAGCATCCCGGGAATGGGGCCTTACAAGTTGGTATCAGAGCCTAAGTTTAAGTGAAATGCGTAAATTTTCAAAATAAACCTTAACTTGAACTGAGAATGGGACAGAAAGGGAATGGGATGCCAATCTGAGTAGCTGCGTGCCATCAGGTATTTTCGTAATGTTAACCAGTTTTGTGTGCGCATGGTATGTGTTTATGTGTTGTATGTGGATTTAAATACTGATGTAGTTAGGATAGGTAATGCTAGGGGTTTGAAGAGTAAAGTAAGTGGCTAATCACAACTGGCCATTGTAATTAGGGACTTACTATACTTAACATAAACTGAGCTGTTCCCTTGAATGACCGTGTTGGTGTTTGAATCTTTCAGTGTGCGTGTGTATGGCTGGCGGTAGATCTTCGAAAACTTCATGCGGTGGGGTTCAGGTTGCTGAACCACGATCCAAGAGAGGGTGACCCAGATTTGAGAAGGTGGTTCATGAGGAACCCGAGACCCCTCATCCGTGGGTGGTGATGAGAGTGCAAACCTGAGGGCCTCGGTGAAGGAGGCTGTGGTTGAAGAAGTTCATCAAGTCATGCAGATGATCTTACCGTCTGTAGTCACTTAAGTTATCAAGGCTGTACGGGAAGGGGAAAGAAAGGAGAGAAATAGGTCCTCGGGAGGACGGGAACAACCAGAGCCTGAAACGGTTCCATCTGATGCTGAAGAGGAAGAAGAAGAGCCTGTGCCGGAGGCAGCACGAGGCTGTAACTATGGGGCGTTTATGAGATGCAAACCCCCTACCTTCGATGGTAACGGCACTGCTGCTGACGCTCACCGGTGGGTGAGGGAAACGGAGGCTGTTCTTGATATCAGCGAGTGCCAGGAGGACCAGAAGGTGAATTTTGCTACCCACTCGTTTGTAAACTCGGCTCTGTATTGGTGGGACAATATTGTCCAAGCCGTGGGTAGCCGGGCGATAGGAAGGATGAGGTGGGAGGAGTTGAAGAAGATGGTGATTGAGGAGTTCTGCCCTTATAGGGAGATGGATAAGATAGAGAGAGAGTTCCTGCAGCTAGAAGCGGAACCATGACACACTAGCAGTACACCACCAAATTCAATGAAATGGCACAGCTCGTGCCGGATCAGGTAACGCCTCTGTCTCGGAAGATTAAGAGGTACATTCAGGGCTTACCGGTGGATGTTCGCAGGCATATGATCGCCGCCCGGCCAAGCACGTTTAGGTCGGCGGTCGATTTGGCGGGGAGATTTCTCGACGAGTAACAAAAAGGGTGGGTTGGGGTGATGTGTCGACGGGTAACAAAAAGGCACGGGTGGATGACCGC
This sequence comes from Flaveria trinervia, assembly GCA_025506515.1. NCBI lineage: Eukaryota > Viridiplantae > Streptophyta > Magnoliopsida > Asterales > Asteraceae > Flaveria > Flaveria trinervia. The sequence continues at coordinate 112,325,817 of CM046444.1, read as the reverse complement.
TGTGGGGCCACATCAAGTGCGGGGTCAAAGAGGTGTGGCAAGTATGGAAGGGAGCATGCGGGAGAATGTAGGTTGGGTTTAAATGTGTGCTTCAAATATGGGAAGACGGGGCACATCGCCAAGGATTGCCGTGCGGGCAAATGTTTCAACTGTGGTGAGGAGGGCCACATGAGTACGGATTGTAAGAAGACGAGGGTTGAGGGTTCCGGGGCGAAGAAGACGGGAGGTGAAGGATCGAGGGCGAGCACCAGGGCATTCACTATGACACCGTATGAAGCTAGGACGAACCCCGTTGTTGTGTCCGGTACATTTCTAGTGAACCAAACTTTAGCTTCTGTGTTGTTCGATTCTGGTGCTAGTAAAAGTTTTATTTCTGCTGCTTTTTGTGCTAAGCTGCCTGTTAGTAGTAGACGTGTTGAGGCGCCCTTTGATGTAGAAACTGCCATAGGTAAGTCTACCAGGATTTCGGAGATGATAGAGAACTGTGATGTGGAACTAGAGGGTCATAATTTTCCTGTTAGACCGTTCGTGATGACCTTGGGTGGTTTTCATTTTGGTTCTTGGGATGGATTGGTTAGCGGAGTTCGAGGCGAACATTATGTGTCACAAGAAGATGATTCACTTGACAGTGCTTGATGGGAGTTTGGTAACTGTTTACAGGGATCGGGTCACGACGTTCCCGAAAGTGATATCAATGGCGATAGCGGGAAAGTGTATGAGGCGTGGATGTAGTGCTTACTTGCCCTATGTAAAGGATGTGGATACGCCAACACCATAACTGTCTGATGTACCGATTGAGTGTGACTTACCGGACGTGTTCCCAAAGGACAAACCAGGAGTGCCACCTGACAGAGAGATTGAGTTTCAGATTGATCTGATACCGGGTGCCCAACCTGTTGCCAAGGCACCGTATCGGTTGGCTCCGACTGAGATGAAGGAGTTGATGGAGCAGTTGCAAGAGCTACTGGATAAGGGGTTCATCAAATCGAGTATCTCTCCTTGGGGTGCTCAGGTCCTGTTTGTGAAGAAGAAAGATGGTAGCATAAGGATGTGCATTGACTACCGTGAGTTGAACAAGCTGACGGTGAAGAACCGATACCCCTTACCAAGAATAGATGATTTGTTCGATCAGCTTCAAGGTGCCAGTTGGTTTTCAAGGATAGATCTTCGATCTGGTTACCATCAGTTGAAGGTGAAGGAGCAAAATATCCCTAAAACAGCTTTTCGCATGCGTTATGGTCACTATGAGTTTCTTGTCATGTCTTTTGGTTTGACCAATGTGCGAGCTGCTTTTATGGATATGATGAATCGGGTGTGTCGGCCAATGTTGGATAAATCAGTGATCGTGTTTATTGATGATATCCTGATTTATTCGAAGAGCGAGATTGAGCACGCCGGTCACATTCGGGAGGTTCTGGAGACGTTGAGAAAGAAGAAGTTGTACACCAAGTTCTCCAAGTGTGCATTCTGGTTGCGCGAAGTTCAGTTCTTGGGTCATGTGGTGAATCCTGATGGGATTATGGTGGATCCGGCTAAGGTGGAGGCAGTGATGCAATGGAAGTCTCCAAAGACGCCATCCGAGATTCGTAGTTTCTTGGGTTTGGCGGGCTACTACAGAAGATTCATCCAAGCTTTTCCAAGATCGCTTCTCCACTAACTAAGTTGACCCGAAGGATGTGAGGTTTGTATGGGTCAAGCTCAAGAGAAGACATTCGAAGAATTGAAGGCGAGATTGACTTAAGCTCCTGTTCTGTCATTACTCGATGGATGTGAAGATCTGGTGGTTTATTCTGATGCTTCCTACTCAGGGTTGGGATGCGTGTTAATACAAAGAGGGAAGGTTATAGCTTATGCATCCCGGTAGTTGAAGGTTCATGGGGTCAATTATCCTACTCATGACTTGGAGCTAGCAGCCGTGGTCCTTGCACTAAAGATTTGGAGGCACTATCTTTATGGGACGAAGTGCACCATTTTCACTGACCATAAGAGCTTAAAGTACTTCTTTGAGCAGAAGGACCTGAACATGAGGCAGAGAAGGTGGTTGGAGCTCATAAAAGATTATGATTGCGAGATCCACTACCATCCGAGCAAAGCCAACGTGGTGGCGGATGCCCTTAGCCAAAAGGAAAGACCCGAGCCGATTCGGGTGAAAGCCTATCAGTTGATCATGACCTCAAATGTGATGAAGCAAGTTAAAGAGTTCCAAGATGAGGCATTGAAACAAGATCATCTTAACTCTGAAAGAATGAGAGGTCTGGTCGCAGAATTGGGTGAGAACACCCTGGGTGTCAAAACCCGATTTGTACGGGTGTGGATTCCATATTTTGGGGATCTACAGATGAAGATTTTGGATGAAGCTCATAAGACTTGATACTCCATTCATCCAGGTGCCACAAAGATGTATCAAGACATGAAGAAGGATTACTGGTGGCCGGGTATGAAGCGCGACGTAGTGGAGTATGTGAGTAAATGCCTTACTTGTCTACAGGTGAAGGCCGAGCATCAGAAGCCGTATGGGAAGATCCAAACTTTGGATATACCGGAATGGAAGTGGGAGCACATCACCATTGATTTCATTACGAAGCTGCCGCGTACCCCGAAAGGGTATGATGCCATATGGGTAGTTGTTGACCGCCTGACGAAGAGTGCTCACTTCCTACCGATCCGCGAGACATATTCATCTAAGAGGTTGGCTGATCTGTTCATCAAGTAAATTGTAACTCGTCATGGTGTTCCGGTGTCTATTGTGTCTGATCATGACACCCGGTTTACCTCCAAATTCTGGAAGAAATTCCACGACGCCATGGGGACGAGGTTACATATTAGCACGGCTTATCATCACCAAACTGATGGTTAGTCAGAAAGGACCATTCAGACGTTGGAATACATGCTTCAGGCATGTGTGATTGATTTTGGGGGAAGTTGAGATGACCACCTATCGTTAGCCAAATTCTTATACAACTACAGCTATCATGCCAGCATTGGTATGCCACCATATGAGATGCTATATGGTAGGAGATGCAGAACCCCCATTTGTTGGGGTGATACTGGTCAGAAGGAGTTGGCGAGCGTCGAGGTGATTGAGGCTACGACTGAAAAGCTGGAGAAGATCAAAGCCTTCATGAATGCAGCCAAAGATAGACAGAAATCGTATGCTGATAAACGACGTAGACCGATTGAGTTCCAGGTGGGTGACCGGGTTATGTTGAAGGTCTCACCTTGGAAGGGCATCATTCGTTTCCGAAAGCGGGGCAAGTTGAGCCCGAGATACATAGGCCCTTTTCGAATCGTTGCTCGAGTAGGAGAGGTGGCCTATAGACTGGAGTTACCGAATGAGCTAATTGGAATTCACCCGACATTCCACGTATCTCATCTAAGGAAATGCTTGGCAGAAGAAGATATGATTGTTCCATTGGAATATATCGAAGTAGATGAACGACTCAATTATGTGGAGCAACCAATGGCAATTATCAATCGAAAAGAGAAAAAACTAAGAAATAAATTGGTTCATCTTGTGCGTGTACAGTGGAAGCACAGGAAGAGATCCGAGTCAACATGGGAGACCGAGGAAGAAATGAGATAGCATTACCCACGTTTGTTCGAGGAATAACAGGTTTCGGGGACGAAACCTATTTAAGGGGGGTGGACTTGTAACACCCGCTTATTTATTTATTTTGAAGCCGACGAAGGAAGAAAAAGAAATAAAGTCCAAAGTCGAGGGACCAAACTCGCCAACGAGAGAAATTTGGATAAGTGGGGGTATATAAAGGGATAGGGCAGCCATTACCCTCTCCCCACACCCACATTTTTAGCCAAAGAAAGAGGAGAAGAGAGAAAGAAGAGAAAAAGGGAGAAAAGTTGGCTCGGGTTGGTTCGAGTGAGCCAAAATTGTTGAGAAGCGAGTCAAATCGAAGCTCTTCTCATTGTGATCATTTGTGTGAGTTCAAGGACCCCTCCTTTACACGTTTTTGAATAATTTTAGGGCTGGAACACATCTGAAATCGGTTTTTTGAGTGTGTGCATGTTTGACCCGTTTGTGTATGTGTGTGTATGATTCGTTTGAGCCTTGCTAGTGAGTTTGTGTGTGCTTTGTTGTGGTATGCATTCCTAAGGTTTAGGATGGTTGATTTGGGCTTAGAAGGAGTTTGGATGAGCTTGGAGGTCGAAAATGGCAGATTGGGTTCGGGATGATCTGCATTCTGCACCAGCTAGGGTTAAGCGACCGAATGGAGGCCATACAGCCGATTAAGGTGTGATTGGGGTTCATTTGCACGATTGAGGTCCATTCGCACAATTGAGAGTTCATTCTCACAATTGGGGCCAGTCGCATGGGGAGTCATGCGACTAAGGGTCCAATCGCATAAGTGCTCATCCGCATTAGTTCCATTCCCACGAGGTCCATCCGTATTGGTCCATTCACCTGATGCTCAGTCGCATGGAGGCCATGCGACTGAAGGGTGTCCATACGCCCTAATAGGGTTGTTGCACCCGAGGAGAAGTGTAGTTTAACTTCTGACTTTCGGGGGAAAGTGCAGATGTAAGTCTGGACGTAAAGGTTCCTATAAGTTCATGTAAGATGACTGTCGAGGCCTTAGAGAGCATGTTGGGCATGATGATGATGATGTTGTTGCATGATTATGCATGTTATGTATGTATGATGTTGCCCTATATGATGTTGATGCCTGTGTATATTATGTTCCTTGTCGTGATGTATGTTTATCCTTCATGTGGCTTTACGTGTTATGTTAATGAATAAAATGAAGTATTATGTAATGTAAAGTGGAAGATAATGAAAAGTGGAACATGATGGATGCGTGCATTAATGAATGATGGAAGTAATGAAGTCTTACAAGCATTAGATATCGGGACACACAAATTATAAGGTGTTAGCCCAATGGTGTGCGGGTTCGCTACCCCGGGAGGATGCACATCGGGGTCCTTCTCTGTGATCGACCATTTGTATAGAACCTCTACCGCTTACCCCTAGTACTGTGGCACCATGTTTAGCTGTCTATTTATAGACTTCGGCCCAGTAGCCATATAGTTCGGGGTGTAGCACATGGTATTGGTATGGAAGATATCAGATGCGCAGGAAAAGACGTAATGATGAATGAACGAATGTAGAAGATAATAATAACTATTATCTATGTGTACGTATGATTGTATAATCACATGAAAGTAAAGAATGGTTTTAACGAAAGAAAAGTATGTTTTATTTTATAAAACTAGAACTCACTCAGCAACGCTGACTTTGATGTCTTTCCAGTTGGTAGGTAATGATTGCTGAGGATGGCACGAGGTGGCTACTCAGCTCTTTTGGGATGGCATCCATTTATATAATGCTTTTGTGATGTAATGCAACAATGTATTTTGTAACTGATTGACGATGTATTATTTGGCAAAAGTTTTTATAATGAAATGAGATGTTATTTTTTAATGTTTCCGCTTCAATATTTTCATAAGGAAAATATAATTATATGTTTTATGTGCGGTGAGGATCCAACTGTAAGCGTCCCGGGAACAAGGCCTTACACTATAAACTTGCTAGCTCATAACCTATGACATGAATTGCTACTTATAACCTTTGGTATATTATGTATGTAAAATCCTTGGAAACTCACCAACTTTATTGTTGATCTTTTATTTTTTTAACGTGTTTCAGAAAATGCCCAAGTATAAAGTCATCATTTGAAGCTTGCAATAAACTAGGATTTGGACCTAGTTAAATGAATAAAATGACTATGTTATGCTTTGTTTAGTTTAGGAACTATTTTATGTTTGAGACATATATTTATATTTTCCTTTGAAACTTATAATTTTAATATTTACATTCAATTTAGCGTTATGTGGCTGTGAACAATCTTAACCCTCACATCTCTATGCTTCTGCCGTCAAGGTTGGGGTGTGACAGATTGGTATCAACGCTCATAACTATAGGGATCTAGGTTATTAGAAATGATGACCTAGACTATAGTTTATGCATGAACCTTATAGAACAATATTTATATTTTTGTAAAAATACATTGTTTAAAAGTTGTTCTAAGAAAGTTGTGGTAGCTTTCTTTTCACTCAAGGATCTAGGTCACTCAAGGAAGCCCATTCCAAGAGACAAGTTCTTCTAAAGCCTTTGTGTCTTCTAATGAAAGTTGTGGCAGCTTTCTTTTCACCCTTGAAGACCTGGACTGTATCCATCCAGATGATCTGGAGTACATGGAAATAGTCCAGTAGATGGCTCTTCTCACTCACAGAGCCAAGAAGTTCTACAAGCGGACTGGAAGGATGTTCCCCAGTAATGCAGCTAGTGGAAAGTTTGGACTGTACAAAAGCAAGGTCAAGTATTACAGTTGTAACTTGATAGGCCACTTCTTCGAGGAGTGTAAGGCACCAAGAAAAAATGGTGGCCAAGCACAATCCAGACCAAACTACACTGATAAAGCCAACCAGAATGAGAAACCAAAGCAGCAAGTTGCAGTTGCTGTTGAAGAAGGAGGCTTTTACTAGAGCTTTCAGGTGGAAGATGCTTCTCCAAACCAAGCACTGATGGCAGATCATGATAAAACCAAGGTATCAGAACATCTCTGTACCCCTAAATGCATTGCTAAAGTCAACAGATACAGGTCCTATAACTTAGAAATGAGATCTGATCTTGAGTCCTTGAACATCTTAAAAGCTGGTTTTAGAAAGTATGAAAGTGATTATAAACTAAAGATAGAGGACTTAGAGAAAACCATTTTAGTTCTAAAACATGAGCATACTAATTATAGGACTAAGATCAAGGATCTCATAACTAAGCTGACTGAGTGCTAGGCTGAGCTTGTGATCAGTAAAGCCAGGGGCAGAAAAGTGTGTTCTTGAAGAAGAGACCTTCAAGAACATGATATCCTCTTCCTTGCACAACAAGGTATGCTATCAAAACAAGCAGGGACTGGGATCCAATAAGATAGCTCCTCCACACACAATCTTGTCTGTAAGATCACCCAGGTGTGGAACTTATGAAGATGAGCTTCCTCTTATAGACCCTTTGAGTGAAGATGATGAAGAAGTGATAGTGAAAATTTCCTCTGAGAAGAGTGAAGAGGATGATTCTAAGAAGGGCCACTATCCTTCTTAGGAGAAGAAGAAGACTGTGATGACCAAGTCAATGAGAAAGAACTTGATCAGAAAGAGCAAAATAAAAGCTAGGAAGGCTCAAGAGATCAAGGCTACTTTTGACTCTAAGCAGAAACAAGTTTTTATCTCTGCAGGTTTGAAGTAGTGAAGACTAAAGACATCAACCTAAACTCTACTGTCCAGAGTCTTGGTTCATGTTCAAATCATCTCAGCACCAAGAAGAAGGCTGATCTATTGTGTACCACTGCTACACAGCCTGGACCATCCAACTCTAAAAACAGTCCTCAGCCCAAAAGGACTGTCTCAGCATCTGCAAAGATGAAGGTGGAGAAGGGATGTGATCAAAGTTAGTGTTGTTCTCAGCAGAAGGCTCTTAGGAAGAAGAAAATGGAGCGTGTCATGTGTGAAAGTACTACTCATCTTGCTAAGGATTGTCCATACAATCCTAAAGGTACCCTTCACATGACCAAGACAAGGACTTCCAAGAGTTCCAAGAAGATTCAAGCTTTGGAAGGAAAATCTATTTCCTTCGGAAGCTCCAAAACTAAGAAGAAGGCAAGTGGAAAATTGCCTTCGGAAGAAAATTTGGTCTCGGAAGGAAGGAATACTTCCAAAGCACTGAAGTCTGCTACAGTGTTTGCAGAATCTTCTAAAGGTCTGGTCATCAAAACTTCCAAAGTCTCAAAAGCTTTCGAAGTGTTGAAGGTCAAGTCCAAACTTCCAAAGGTGGTGTGGAAGTCAAAGAAAGACCAAGTGACTGGATGTTCTACATCAACAACAACTCAAGATTCTCATAGCACAACTATAGGATCTATTACTGTTGCATTATCTTCTATTTCTCTTAGTGAGCCCAAGACAAGTAAGGCTTGGGTTTTCAAATGTAACTAATCATTTTTCTTTGTGCAGGGATAGCTCAAGACAAACAAAAATGACAGGATCATTGACAGTGGCTATTCCAGGCACATGACAGGCGATAAGGTCACTACTCTATAACTTTGAAAGGATTGATGGAGGACTAGTTGCTTTTGGAGAAGATGAAGGTGGTTACATTTCTGGAAGGGTCAAGGTCACAAATGGTAAGATCAACATTGAAAAGGTAAACTTTGTCAAGGAGCTTAGGTATAATCTTCTGAGCGTATCTCAATTTTGTGATCTGAGTCATAACATGCTCTTTACTAAGCATGAGTGTATTGTTCTTAAGCCCGGGGTGGTCATTCCTCATGAGCATATTCTTCTTAGAGCCCCCAGGAAAGGGAACATGTACAAGATGGACTTGCAAGAAACATCTCCCTTTGGAGAAGTTTCATGCTTTCTGTATAAAGCCAATAGTGATGAGTCTTTCCTATGGCATAAAAGAATATGTCATGTAAACTTTAAGAATATGAATAAACTGATTAAGAATGATTTGGTAACTGGAATGCCAAATAAAGAGTTTACATGTGATTATCATTGTGTTGCATGCCTGAAACGGGAAGCAACATAAAGTATCACAAAAGCCTAAGGAAAGAAACTCCATCACTACACCCCTACACTTGTTACATATAGATCTCTTTGGCCCTACCAGTGTAATGAGTTTAGGAAGGACCTCTTATTGTTTGGTGATCACAGATGACTTTACAAGATTCACTTGGGTTTTCTTCCTTAGAACTAAGGATGAGACTCCTGAGATTCTGAAGAATTTCATCCTAAAGATTGAGAATCAATCTGATCACAAGGTCAAAACCATAAGATGTGATCAGGGAACTGAATTCAAGAACCAAATTCTTGATACATTTTGTGATCAAAAGGGTATTACAAGACAATATAGTGCTCCCAGGACTCCTTAACAAAATGGTGTTGTTGAGAGGAGAAACAGAACACTGATTGAAGCTGCAAGAACCATGTTGTCTGACTCTAAGCTGCCCATCACCTTCTGGGCAGAGGTAGTTAACACTGCCTGCTATGTGCAAAATAGAGTTTTAGTGGTTAAGACGCATGGCAAAGCACCTTATGAACTTTGGCACAAGAGGAAACCTTTCACTGGTTTTCTCAGGTCATTTGGATGTCCTTGCACCATCTTGAATACCAAGATCAAATAGCCAAATTTGCTGAGAAATCAGATGATGGACACTTTATTGGATACTCTTCCCAAGCTAAGGATTATAGAGTATAGAATCTCAGAACTAGAATTGTTGAGGAGTCAGCCAATATGACTTTCAATGAACACATACCCTGTGTGGCTGGTTCTGGTCCTAATTGGTTGTTTGATCTTGATTTATTTACCAACTATTTTAACAAATCTTGTGAGACTGTTTCAGGGTCTACAAAAATTTTACCTACAGGTGATCCTGACCCAAGATTTGAGCTAAGAAGACCTTCAAATAACACATCTTTAGCTCCAGTTGTAACTACCTTTGCAAATGAAGTTTCTATTAGCACCACAATGACTAATTCAGTTGATTCATCTGGGATGCCTTCAAATTCCAGCTCAGAGGCTCCACAACCAGATAAAGACACTTCAAATGCAGAAGAAAATGATGGAGGTGGTGATAGTGATCAAGAATTTCTTGATGTTGATAACCACTCCATAGATGACAACATCAATGATGTCACACACTTATTGGATCAAGTTTCTCTTGATAAGTGTGCTGATGTGGTGGGAGAAACATCTATGCTAGATCTAAATTTCTATAATTTAGATCTCCCTTAGTAACTTGCTGTGATCCCTCAGCTAAGGATCCACAAGTCTCACCCCACCACAAACATCATTGGAGATGTTGACACAGGGGTAAGAACAAGAGGAAAACCCCATGAAGCAAATGTTTCTCTTCACTCTTGTTTCTTATTCCAGATAGAGCCAAAGAAAATTGATGAGGCTCTAAAGGATGGAAGTTGGGTTGAAGCTATGCAAGAGGAGCTGCTTCAATTCAAAAGGCAGAATCCTCTTCCTCATGGGAAGACTACTATTGGAACCAAATAGGTGTTTAGGAACGAAAAGGATGATAAAGGCATTATCATCAAAAATAAAGCTAGACTAGTTGTTCAAGGATACACACAAGAATAAGGGATTGACTACACTGATGTCTTTGCTCTTGTAGCAAGACTGGAAGTTGTTAGGATATTCCTGGCATTTGCTACATCTAAGAACTTCAAGGCCTATCAACTTGATGTCAAGTGTGCTTTTCTTTATGGAGTGATTGATGAAGAAGTGAATGTCAAACAACCACCTGGTTTTGTAGATCCTGATCATCCTGATTATGTCTGCAAGCTTGACAAAGATTTTTATGGGCTGCATCAGGCACCCAGGAAGTGGTATGAGACTCTATCTCAATATCTCTGTAAAAATGGATACAGAAGGGGTACTATAGATGGAACACTCTTCATCAAATGATAGAGAAATAACTTAATGCTAGTTCAAGTATATGTAGATGACATCATCTTTGGTTCAACTAATCCAAGGCTCTGCAAAGACTTTGAGAAGTTGATGAAGGACAGATTTGAAATGAGTGCCATGGGGGAACTTAATTTCTTTCTGGGAATTCAAGGGAAGCAAGTTGAAGATGGCATCTTCATTAGTCAGTCAAAATATGTTCAAGACATACTTAAGAGATTCAACATAACTGATTGTAAGATTTCTAAGACACCCATAGCAAGAAACCACTCCCTTGGACTTGATCTTGAGGGGGAGTGTGTGGATGAACACCTTTACAAGGCTATAATTGGGTCTCTTATGTATCTTACAGCTAGCAGGCCTGATATCATGTTTGCTACATGTATTGATGCAAGATAACAAGCAAACCCTAAGATGTCTCACCTTATCACTGTCAAAAGGATTCTAAGATACCTCAAAGGTGCTTCAATACTAGGTTAGTGGTATCCTAAGAATTTTCACTTCAATATGTATGTTTATACAGATAGTGATTATGGTGGTTGCAATATGACTGCAAAGTCTACATCTGGGGGATGTCAGTTTCTTGGTGGAAGGGTTGTCTCATGGCAATGTAAGAAACAATCATGTGTCTTTGCATCGAAGCTAAATACATTACTGATGCAAGCTGTTGTGCTCAAGTGTTATGGATTCAGAATCAGATGCTTGACTATGAATAAACTTTAAGGAGACTCCTATTCATATAGACAACAGTGCTATCTCTATCACAGAGAATCCTGTACAGCACTCAAGGACCAACACATCAACATCATGTATCATTTAATTAGAGATAATTTTGAAAAGTGATTAATTAAATTAGTCAAAGTCCACACAAATGAACAATATGCTGATTTGTTTACAAAGGCTTTTGATGAACAGATATTTAAATATCTTATATCAGCTATTGGGATGATAAACTTTAAGTAGGTTTTTCTTAAAACTAATTCTTATTATTTCTTAAAATATGTGTGTTCTAAAGTTGTCTAGTTCATCACTTTCATATGCTCTTGTTTTCTTTGGATGAAAATATTTTGAAGACTTTCCCTAGATTTTTGAAAAATTTTGATCCTTTAGAAGATATGCTTTTATCTTCGAAAGAAAATCATGTCTTCAAAACAAATAACTGTCTAACTAAATTTACCTTCGGAAGAAATTTCTGAAATATCTTCCGAAGCTTAATACTTGTCTTAGACACTTATATGTTTTCAAGGACTATTTTCTTCCGAAGCAAATTAACTCTCGGAAGCTTTGTTCCTCTGAACAAAGCATTCAAGTCTTAATTTTACTTCCGAAGCAAAATTTTCACAACTCTTAGGAAAATCTTCCGAAGTCATTTTAGCTTCAGAAGCTTTTTAATTAAAAATTCCAAACATAATTTACCTTCAGAAGCTTTTTGACTTCCAAGAAAACTACTTTTTGAGCAAAAGCAAACTACTTTTTCAGAGGTGGGATCGACATCCGGATTTCAAAGTTTATCCTCTTTCATTAACTTTGTCTTAAATCTTTTTCACATATAAACCCAACGGTTCCCCTCTTTCTATCATCTTCTTCTTTCCTCCAAACCTAAACCCCAAATTTCTATCTGAAATTACTTTTGTTCATCTTTCTTCTTCCTTAAGCTTTCTCAAAAATGGCCAACCTTAACCGCAAAAATGAACCACACTTCTCCATGCAGTTACACAAGAAACATAACCAAGTTGCTCTGTTATACTCTGAGAAAGATCCACATTTCTCAGAGGTTTGTTGTTTCTTGACTCTATCCAACTACTTCACCTCCCTAACCATTGATCCTACACTGTATGAGGAACATCTGCTTGCATTCTAGAAGACCTGCCAAGAGGTCGTTATGGATGGGGAGAAGGCACTGTCTGCCATAGTGTAGGGGAGAACATTCTTCATCACTCTGGCCATCATCAGCACTCATCTTCAGCTGGATAATGAAGAAGGTGAGGTGTTCTTTCCCAAGGAAGCTGTCAACCACTCCATCGAGCAGATGGGCTATGACAGAGATTTTTCTATCAAGACCTTCAGGAAAAGGAAGGTCTCATCCCAATGGAAATTCCTGCTCCATGTGGTTATCCACATATTGTCAAACAAGCATGGAGGATGGGACTAGATTCTTAAAGATCTCTTCTTCATTGTTCATGGGATGGTTCAGGGGGTCAAGTTCAGGTACTCTCAGTTTGTTTATACAAATTTACTTGCAAACTTGGACTCCTTAGAATACTACATATTCCCTAGATATGTTCAGCACATTCTTAATTGTGAACTGGGCTCACAATTTAGGGGAACAGTTAATATTCTTAAACTGGGACAGATGAAGCCCGACATCTTTAAAATCTTGAGAAAGCCCACTGTTGGTTTCTCTGGGGTAGAAACAACCCTTGTCCCAAAAATGTTAGAGCTCATTGCTCAAGGTGACAACCTAGCAGCACCAGCTAGTGTTGAACCCACACCTTCTACATCCCAACCACCTCAACAGCCACAAATCACCCTTACCTGCCAAAGAAAACACAAATGAACCCCTACACAGACTGTTTAGTCTGTGCAGGTCCCTATATACTCACCCACACAAGAAGAAGTGGACATTGGAGCTCCCACTTCTCCTGAGGAGCAGACCACTCCCATTAATTCAAAGATCAGTGTTAGGTTTCCTCATGCTCAACCTAATGAGCTCACAAGCCCAAATGCCTTAAGCCTTCACTCTGAGTCTCAACACTCAAGTGAACAACTTTCAGGGGACAGTTACCATCCCCAGCCTTTGGACTTAAACCAACCAATTCCCAATCTTGACTTTTATACTGATGAATATTTAGGTTTTAGTGCGTATAATGAGTCTCTCTTCTTTTCCCCTACTCAAAGAGAGATGAGTGCTCTTGAGTCTCTTACATCTAGCCCACATCAGTCACCCACTACTGAGGTGGACACTTCTGAACCTGTTCAAGATGTCCATATGGAAGAGGCTCTCATTTTTGCAAGTGATTCCATCATTAAGACCTCAACCATGGCAACTCAGCCCATTGACACCTCAACTGAGGCTGCAAGTGAGCAGAGGAAATCCAGCAGCCAAGAACCTGAAACTGGTAATGAGAGAGAGGACTTTGGTCCAATCATCTCATCCCCCAATAATTCTTCTGATGAAGATGAAGGATATTTGAGACTAAAGGTGCAAAAATTGTCCAAAACATGCACCTATTTAGTCTCCAAGGTCAGTCATCTTGAATCTCAAGTGACTACCTTGCAAAACAAGGTCAATAATCAGCAACTTGAGATTTCTTATCTCAAGGAAAAACTAGCTGGGAGACCTTTAAGAGGAGCTCAACTAGGAACACAAGAACCTGTGATTGTGATTGACCTAACTCCTAGCTCACATGTGCAAGAGGGTGATGCTACCAAAAAGGAGGAGAAGGTCATTACAGTCACAGAATCTAGGAGTTCTTCAGAGAGTATGGACATTGATGACTCACCATCCTTACTTGCAATTGTGCATACTCAGCAACTTCCTCAAGTTCATATTGATGTGGACTCCATAGACTCCTACATACAGAGTCTGCTTGAGGAAGGAATACCAAGGGCTATGTCATCTCCACCAACTTCAAATCACATCACTAGGTGGAGATATGATGAAAGCAGAAGAGCTCTCATCATTCTTAGAGTTCAAGGATAGTAAGAGTCGTCAATTTTCAGACCTTGAACTTCTATGAAGGTCTGGATCTAGTCAACATACCACTTGTTAATAAAAGGCAATCAAGACAAGCTGACAGGCTGGCTCAAAGAATCCAAGACAGGATCACTGTAGAGTTCAGCTTCAAAAGGAGACTAAGGCAATCAGGCAATGTCATCGGTCAACTGGATGTTGAGGCAGACCCTAAGATTAGTTTCATAGGGGAAACCTTGACAGAAGGCCTAGTGGCAGAACCTGAGAACCCTGTCTCATCATCATCAACTGCTGCAGAGATTCATACCCTTTTTGAGACACCTGTTAGTGAATGTGCATCTCAACCTCTCTCTGGCCAAAGCTTTGAGGCTACACCAAGCAATAAAGGCCAAGCTTTCTCCACCCTGAGTCACAAAGGTCTGTGAGTGACAAAGGCAAAAGAAAGATGACTTCTGAGGAGATTGAGGAGGAGGAGAAAGAGAGGAAAAGGACGCTGAGGGGAGAAAGTTCCTCTACTGGGTCTGCAAGACTCATAGAAACTGCTATCAGGGTCACCCCCAGACCAAACACTCAGGATGATGAGTTGAGGGCAGTCATGATATACTACTTGCAAAGCAGGAACTATGACATAGAAAATGTCATTTCTCTCCCCTTAGAGGAAATAAATGAACTGGTTGACATGGAAGTGTCAAAAGAGAGAAAGGATGCAGAAGATGCAGAGCTACTGATTCAAATCATAGAAGAAAGAAAAGATTATACAAGTATGTGCCTAATCTCTCCCCAGTTCAAGAAAGTCCTGTATATGAGGATGTGGTTCAACAAGAACCTCAGGTAGACAAAGAAGAAGACAAGATCAAGATGATCAACTACCTGAGTGCCACAGGCCTCTATCAGGCTGATGCACTTTATCCCTTATCCTATGACTGTATTGAGTTTGAGTATCTCAAACAACTTGAACTTGAGATAGTCAAAAAAGAAATATCACTAAAAGGAAACTAAGGGAAGAAGCTGCAAAGTCAAGAGCCATCATCCAGAAGAGTATGAAGAAGTCTGTATATAGATAAAAGATGATGAGCTTCTTGAAGCTGTATGGATTCTCCAGAAGGAGACTTGGCCCTATGTCTCTGTCCACTATGGATGAGCATATCAGGGTAATCAAGCAGAAGATCAAGAGTGGAGAGCTAATAGACATGCCCTCCCCTCCAAGTCAAGCTCCACCTGAAGTGGAGGTTAAGGTTGAACAACCTGAGACAACACAACCTGAACCTCCTGCTAAGACTCAGCAAGCTTCATCTTTTGATCCACAACAGGGTCAGACTCCCTCTTCTTTTGAACCTGTGAGAGTGGAAGACCCCACTGAGAAAGACAAAGAAGAATAATCAAGTGCTGCAGGCCAGTCTTCTCAGTTAAAAGGAACAAAAAGAAAGAAAATGATGGCTTCAAAGCCAAAGCCAAAGAAGAAGAAAGAAACATCCTTTTCAGAACATTAGGATGAGTCAAAAAATCCCGAGGATGTGCAGCCAGAGGATGCTCCATCATCTCCCACTCAAACAGCTCCTTTAGCATCAGGAAAACCCATCTTGTCCCGGACATACACCACAAATCCAGAAAGATGGCATGTCATTAGATATCAAGGCATTGAGGATGTCTACACATGGCAGGACATGTTCAATTTGTCTCTGCATGATCTATTTGACATGAGAAGACACTTTGGGAGTCTGAGTGATCCTGATCATCTCATGAAGAAAGGGATGGTCATCATCATAATGAGGACTGTTGATTTTTGAAGTCTTCAAAGTGTTTTGGTTACATCAGCCTAGGGGGAGTTTGTAAGGATTATATGTTAAGGCTGATGCAGCTCAAACACTCAAAGTCTCCTGCATGCATGCATAAGTGCATTGAAGAAGAATGCTTCAGAAGTTTCACATAAGCAACAAAAATACTCTAAGTGTGAAATCTTTCGAAGCCAAGACCAATATCTTCCCAAGCCAAAGATGAAGTCTTCCGAAGCTTCAGAGACAAAGTCTTTTGAAGCCAACACTTGAAAACAGATTTCTTCCGAAGACTTTTAGTATACATGCTTTATCTGATGTACTTTACATAAAGCTGGACCCCCTTTCCGCTAAAACTCTGTAAAGTCACCAACTTACATGAGTTGGTGAAAAGGTTCATGCTTTTAGTAACTGTACATTGAGATCTTGAGTCTATAACTTTATATTTCATGTACTTTATCCTTTTTGTAATATATTAGGATGTGAGCTATGGCATGTCATAGTCACAAGTCAAAAGGCAATCTGCCTTTTGAGGTTACAATTGATTTTGTTTATGTCTAGTCATTTGTATCTAGCTGGCTTTCATTGTATGGCTGGTTGTAGGATGTGGTATATGTATCTCAAGTACTTGTAACTTTCCTTTATGCTTTGTAACACTTATAATAGAACTAGAGAAAACAATATACTGCAATCTTGAAAACCATCTCCTTGTGTATCTTGCTATCTTGTTTCTGTCTCATATTTACTTGTGTTCTTAGTGTCATTTACAAAAGGTTATCCAGTTTCACTATTTGATCTATTAAGTATTCTTTGCAACTCTCCTTATTGTGTTGTTGTATTGTAAGTGCATACCCTTCACTGGTCCTGCAAGCCTGTCGGTTCCGAATTTTTACCATAGTAGTTGCCAAGTTGTACTCCTTGTCGTTAGATCAAAATATTGACATTTTCAGTCTTTTGGTTGTGTTTTGATTGAGGATTTATAAGAATGAGCTAGAGTTTACAATTAAAAGTTATTTGGATGTATTTATAATGAAAAAATCTACAACGGTCTAATTTATAGTCATTGCCAATGGTTTAATTTATAGTCGTTGCCAAATGTTCAAAAAAATTATGATAATAATAATACCTGATTGTACCTTGTTCCAGAATCGACTCGGACCTTACCCTACTCTACCCTAAGTGAGTGCATCGGGTAAGGTATAAGGGTTACCCCAACCTGGTCTGCTTCTTGGATGTACGACAAAAAAAACGGTGGGCCTTTACCTGGTTCCGGGTATGGCCAAAGACCCGATTTGTGCATCTCTAGACCCAATAGCCTAAAGTTGTGCTAAAACCACAACCTAGTCCAAGAACTTATTTACTCATTCTAAGCTATAGTTTACATGTTTTTTTAATACGCCTTTATAAACAGACAATTGTTATTTTGCATCACAACTTGTAATATTTATGCTTATGTAAAGAAGTATACCCAAGAACTCTAAGCACCATAACTTCGATTTTACTTTTAATGGCTTCCCACACTAACATGATACACGTTGTAGTTTATCTAATGGGTGAGAACTCACGATGCGTGATACTCTTTCTACTCTAATAAAAGAGTAATTAGAGGAGACAAATGATAACATCATATTATTAATAAAAAAATTGATTCTCTCTTATATTAAATAATTATCTTAATTAAATAAATTATTTAACTTTTTTAGAATAAAAATAGTTTTTTAATAAATTAAGAAATAGATCCTTTTTGTTAATGTTATTTATATAAAAATACATTTTTATAAAATAATATTTTTTCTAAAACATTAAAAAAACTAAAAATAGGAAATATTTTAAAATTGATGTATTTAAACAACAATTTTTATAAACCAAAATTAATTAAATTGGGAGTTATCATAAGAAAACTTTTAAAAATGACATATTTTCAATACGGTTTGTTTTGAAACAAAATATTTTAAATTTTTTTTAAATTGTATAAAAAGTTAAAAGTCATTGTTTTATTAGTTATGGTCAATGTTTTCGCGACCGGTTCGGATAGGCCGGTCCGCGGTTCGACCGTGGATCGTCCCCCTAGCTGGTCCGGTTCGTTATGATTCGGTTTGTGGTCGTCGAACCGGTGGTCGGACTGGTTTTTGGTTTTTTTGATTATAGTGGGTGAAAACGGGGTGTTGAACCATAAATTAGTGTGTTGGATATATAAATATAGTTAAGTTTTATATATAACTATAAAATACATATATAAATTACTTATGTTTAATTACATATATACTATATATATAATATACTATATATATAATTATGTCGTCATCCGGTTCTTAAATTCGGTCTGTCCACCAAACTAGTAAGGTGTTCGGTTCGACGTTTGATCCGGTTGGTTATAGTATCTACCCATACATAATTTCAATCATATATGATCTTATAATATTGTTTTATAAATAATAAAATTTTATTATATTTACTATTTTATTTATTTTTCACATGTAATACACGGATTTACTAAAATGCAACGGGAGATTAGAATGACAATAGTTTTAATAATTTGTTAAAAATGCAATCATATTGAAAAAAGAAAAAAAGAATAATAATAATAATAATAATAATAATATTAATATTAATAATATTAATAATAATAAAAAACTTTAATTTAGTTGTATTTAAAATATGGATGAAAAATGGTTATTTTTCTCACTTTAAAGTAAGATTTTTGTTAATCGAAAGGAGCGAAATGATACTCTTTGTTTTCATATTAGCCAAATACAATAATCATCTAAATTATATTTTATCTTTTGAATTTTGAGACCAAAAGAATAAAGATGTCATTAACTTGATAGACAACAAAAGAAACCTCATCATTCCTTTAAACAAGGGTAATCATTTGTTGTTCTTTTACATTCTAAGTTGATAGTTATACACACACGTATAACATCCAGATAATGTAAAACGATATTAAAAAGAATGTAGAAATGTTTAGGACATGACACGTGTGCATACATGAATTTCAAAGAAAAAGTTATTTGTGCCAATTTAACTACATGGTTTTGAAAGCAACATACACAAATTAAAGATGGACATACCATGTAATAAGTCAGATAAGTCATCATTTAGTGGTGGGATGTTACTTGCGAAATTAAAACTCTCAATATTAATAACAAGTTATGATTGTAAAATTGGACTCATCTTTGTAACAAGTTTAACGTAACGTTGTAATTAAAAATGCATCTAAATGCATAAAAGACGAATCAACTAGAATGTTGTACGCACAATTGTAATAAATTACATTAACCTTTATAGTAGGTTAGACGCACATTATAACATATATACTTATATGCACGGTTATAAACAACAATTGTTCATAAATTTTATAAAACGTTTTAGTGTGTAGCAAGACTAACTTCAAACATATTAAAAGAATATACTTTTTGGATTTTGTCTGAAGAAACGATTTGTAATTTATTTAGATCTGAATAAAAGGTTAAACGAATAACTATATTTCCTAGCTCTTTTCACTCCTCATGACGCATTTTAACTTCTCACTGGTTGTAGTTTTGTCACATAATAGATCTGAAGAATCGAAATGATGTATCGTTGCTTGGGAATTATCTTTCAACTCTTTAATTTAAGTATTATTATTATTTTTTTATTACTTAAAAAACTTAAATTGACAAGTAGGATTGTAAACAACCCGATCATGAAAAAAGCCTTGTTCTTCTTTCTTAATTAAGGAAATAAATTCATTAATTTATGAACTGTTCTCAATATGAAACCTTTAGCGAAGGAGATTTCTGGTATGTGTCGGTTCATGTTCACGAATATTTACAAATGGTCATAATATAAAGAAACACAAAAAAATATAAAGGAACACAAAAAAATGTTCATGAACAATTAAACATAAATGAATACACACAATCATATATTCGTGTCAAAATAAAATCTATATTTTTCATCATAAAAATTACACATAAGCCATCAAAATAAGATAAATACTTAACATAATTATCCTAATAGAGACGTATAGTATAACTAAGGTTTTATATTTTTAAAAATTAAAATCTAAAATATTAAAAACTAAATGAACAAATACAAACAAAAATAAGCAAAAATAAATTAACACATTATCAAACATTGATGAACATGGACGAACAAACACAACTTTTGTTTATGTTCGTTTATTTAACTAAACGACTGTTATTTTTTGTTCGTTCATATATTAAACGAACGAACATAAACGAATTTCTTATCGGAAGGTTCATAAAAACATTGCACTAATAAAAGATATTATAAAAATATTATCATTATCGTATAATGATGTAATATCATTTTACCCCAATGCAACAATTTTGTAATATATAAATGTATAATGCTTTTGCATACTTTTAACCGGAAAGTATTGTTTACCACCTTATGTGTGTGTTTTGTTGTTGAGGAAAACACTCAATTCCAAAGTGAAAACTAAATCAAAATGGAAAAATGGGATGCAGAATCTTGGGTAAAGTTTTGTTTCTTTGACTTGTTAAAACCCAAGAAACATAATCTAACATCATTCAATAAAATAAATTAAAGTAAACAACTTTGGAGATTTTCTTTGCTAATTATCATTATATGTTGGACCCCAAGAGAGTGGACTATTATAAAAGTAGATGAATTATATTGATTCTAGCAAATTCTTATAATTTGTATATTATAAGATTGTCACTAAAATTGTTTAAAAGTTTATTATAGACATATTGTGTATAGAAATAACCCGATGTGTAATTTTTAACAAAATTCATACTTTATTATATATCTTTTAATACAATATTTATAATAAAAGCATAATACATAAATAAATAAATATAGTAAGTAGTAATGGATTTCTGAAATTATAATGGTGCAACTTATGCCACCTTAAACAATAAAAGTGGCAGATTTCTAATCATCCCTTCCACTCCAATAGAAACACTCATAATTGCACCCCAACTATGCTCCCTTTTCACCATATTTAGACCTCCACTTCTAAATTCTACTCACTTTCTATTCTTCTTCTCTTAATTTACATGATGAATCATTCTTCCTCATCTACCACAACCACCTCCTCCCTCAAAAGCTTCTATAGCTCCCTCACACATAGTCTTGACAATCTTTATCAATCTTTC
The DNA here is from genome assembly GCA_025506515.1 of Flaveria trinervia. Lineage (NCBI taxonomy): Eukaryota > Viridiplantae > Streptophyta > Magnoliopsida > Asterales > Asteraceae > Flaveria > Flaveria trinervia. The sequence continues at coordinate 112,304,742 of CM046444.1, read as the reverse complement.
AACTCTCAAAACTTCATATCTATCCACTTCCTACAACTTGTCCTCGCATCCCTTCGATCTTTCCATTCCGAATTAGTCGTCTTGGTTCACAAACTACACTTGCCCGTAGGCGAAAAATGGCTTGATGAGTATATGGATGAGAGTGCACGCCTTGGGAAGTATGTCATGTCTTAAAATCAGGCATTTCGAACATGGAAACCTATTGTTCCATGGGCGCCAACATCCTCTCTATCCTCGAAAACCATGATCTAAGTCCACAAATATCACGTGAGGTAAACCAACATATGAATTGGGACTACTTGAGTTACCTTAGTCTTTATTAGCATGATTATGAAATAAAAGCATAATTTTATTATATTTCAGGTGCTAGTGGCTATCAATCGTTGCCAAAGGGAGAGTGTTAGACTGGAGGAAGAAAACAAAAGCTTAATAGAAACAAGAATCAAACCATTAACCATGAAATTTGATGAGGGTGTTTTAATCCAATCAAAGTGTAACGGGTTCAATGGATTTAGAGGAGCACTTTATTTATTTAAAAACATAAGCTCATTGCTTTTAAATGTCATGGTTAATGGCTTAGTATATTGCTCCAATGAAACATGTTGTTCTTCTTCGTCAAACATGTATACTACTAGTTATGATGACAACCGTACCACATTCAGATCAGGTGTTATGGTATCGGCCGCAAGATTGAATAAGAGGGTGAGTGAAAGAGAAGATGGGCAGGATGGTATTTTACTTAAGGAGTTCGAAGAAACAACATACTCCATGGATGAGTTGAAAAGAGAGTTTGAAGGAATTAGAGGGTGTGAAACAAAATTTGACATAAGTCGGAGGGTAGAAAATTTAAAGAGTTGTCTTGGAAGGTTGCAATGTGGAATTGAGAACACAATCGTTCAACTTGATGATTTTTTTGATGAGATTGTTGAAAGTAGGAAAAAACTCTTGGAATTATGAATCCATAACAAATAGATTTAGATTTATGTTCAATTTCCATCTTTTTAGCTTCCAAATAAGTAACTTGGGGCTAATTTTCACTATGTTTAAGGAATACAAATACCATGTTTAGGTGAAAAGACTTCTCAAATGTGATATGCTATAAAGATTTTTGTGTCATGCTTAAAAGTTGTAGGTTTTTTAGATTAGACATGGCACAAGTTGTTTTGTAAAATGAAAAACATAAAACTATGGGTAGTATTAAATCGTTATGTTTCTTGTCTTGAGAAATGCTTCTAGAATGAACTTTTATTTGAGCACTAGTGAGGTGATAGATATGATATGACCTCAAAAGTAAAATAAATATGGGATTGGGATGTGAACCTTCCTTTCATGGAAAGTAAAAGAGATTTGCATGCATGTTAGGAGACATAAAGAATATAAAATTTTAAAATCATATCTTTAAAAGAAAATGAAAGTGTACACGTACACGTACACGTACACGTACCATTTTTGACACGTCGTGTGTAGTGTAACAATCCATTCAAGGGTATAATAGGTATTTAAAAATGCAATTGGGTCTACATGTTTTCTAGTTGACAAGAACATAAGGTGTTTTTGCATGGTACAATATCATGCTTTGTATGTACAGATCGTAGGATTTTCTTATCGTTTGGGTGTTTCATCCGATGACATGGTACTTGTCTTTTTTATCTTTATAATTTATATATATATATATATATATAATATATATATATATATATATATATATATATTCTTTCAAGTCTTCAAACCTTTTCATCTTTTCAATATTTTTCGTCATATCATAGTTAGTCTTTTATTTCTCTTCTATTACCTAAGATAGACGGTGGTGATGATGATGATGTTAAAGATCTTGATGCTTTAGTTGAGGGTGAGATATACTACAACTAAGCATGGGAGGGTGAAGGTGAATATGATGATACATTTTTTTGTTTTTTTGTTTTTTTCACATCACAAAGTGTAGAGTTCCCTTGATTTTTTATTCATTCTATACAATATAATATTTTAATGCTAAATGTAAGTTGGGGTAGTCATCTCATAGTATTGTAACCTTGTTACAGTTATGTTGTAGGAGACGGTTCTCTCTACTATGTGTAATAATTAATGTGTTTGTAGTATCAAATGCGTAGTAATGTAAACTTATGTTTTTATTGTTTGACAATTTTTAACTTTGAATCATGTCTGGTTTAGTTATTTTTCATTCAAGTTGTAAGTTTTACGTTAGCGTAAAAACATATATAGAATTGCAGTCATCTTAATTTCATGTTAAATTTGTTTTTTGTAACCTTACTATATTAAGGAAACAATCATTTTTAGTCATTATTCATGGAAGTTGAGATTTTTTAAAAGATTGTAAAAACATACTACACAACTGTAGACATATTACATTTATGCTATAAGAGTCTGCTGTTTTATTACTACACTAAGGTAACAATCATTTTCTATTGCAACCATGTTAAAAATGGTTTTAACTTTGAATCTTGTATGCTTTAGTAATATTTCATTCAAGTTGTATGTTTTAAGTTAGTGCAAGTACATACTACAATACTGCTACTACAATACTGCAGTCATTTTAATTTATGTTTTTTTGTTTCATGTTAGATTTGGTTTTTTGCAATTTTACTGCACTAAGATATCAATCATGTTTAGTCATTATTAATGAGAGTTAAAGTTTCTTACAATACTATAAGAACATATAATTGTGGTACTACAACTATATTACATTAATGTTTTAAGAGCAATGTTCTTTTTTTACTTAACTAAGGCAGTAATAGATTTCTTTTTAGGAAAGATTTGAAATAGATATCCTTCAAAAGAATTTGAAAATAAATGTTTTATAGTGATATGAGATGCATAAGAGCGGATACTGTACCAACTACAGAGAAGACTGTCCACGTCGATGTGATGGCTAAGTAGAAGAGCAGTTGATAATATTACCAAAATGATGGATATGTGCTTATAGTGACTAATAAAAGTAATGCAATTATTATTATATATATACAAAACCTTAATTGTTAGATCAAGTTAGACGAAAAAGATCTTAAGGTAAAAAAGATTAATAGGTTAACACAATTAAGCAGGGTTAAAAATTGTATCTAGCCTATATATAATATTATATACACATGTGCATATAATTGAATGGTTTATGATTCCCTGAAGAACACTAAGAACACAAAAAACAAAAATAAATAATTCATTTTTCAATCTTAAAAACTCTTAAAATGAATTAAAGTGATAAAAATATAGCTTTTATTTGTCACTTCTAATTTTCAAGCGAATAACTTTTGTTTATACATATAACTTACAAATGTCTAAGCTACGTGTAGGTTAATATAACTATACATGTGTAAGTAAACAATTAAACATTTGCACCATATGAATCAAGTAGCTCCAGGGGTCTTATGTACACAAACTTACACATTTGTATGTAAAGTATAAAAATTATATATATATATATATATATATATATGAACTATTAGTCAGAAACTTATTAAGTTCAGGTTTTTTTTTGTTCTTACAAATATTTTAGTGTTGTATAATGAACCACACCTTGTACAAACATACTTACATATGTGTGTAAACACGCATACTATACAAATACACAATATACATAATTAACCTATATGTTTAAAGTTGAAATAAACAGTGCTTTTACCATCCATCCTCATACGTGGTGTATAATAGTTTACACGTGTTGTCCGATGTTGCCACTCATCCTAATATCGCTTACACGTGTTTTCTTTTAAGTATCTATCGGTGACCATCTTTCTCCATCTTCATATATCGGATCTCTTGTGTTCTATCCCTGGTGTTGGCTAGGAATTTTGATTATTCCCCGGCCTCTATTCGATTATGTTCTGTTGGCTAGGGATTCTCATGTAGAACCCTAAATCGATGTCTTGTGCAACACTTTTCATAGTGATGTTCTCTATGTTTTGCCTTTGTCTTCATTTGTTAGGGTTTATGTTGTGAAAACCTAAATCGATGACCTTATTGTTGCATGAAGAAAAAGAAGAACAGAGAAAAGATCGAATACTCAATATCGCATACCTTCATTCATTAACAATTCATACATATAACGACCTAACCGAGTTAATTATTCATTACAAATATCTGTTGTTACAGTTACATCCCCTCATATTTGCGTTTTATTACATTTATGACTCAAAACTACTTAAAACCAAGTAACAACTATTACATGCTTGTAACAAAACTCCCCCCCCCCCCCCATAACATTATTGTCCTTAAGAATGAAATCAGGAAAACATAATACAAATTCATCCAAAAATTCCCAAGAAGCATCCATGATTGTCAATCCTTGCCAATGAATAAGCAATTAAGTAACCAAGGAATTACCCATGCGAGCCAATCATCTATCCAAAATAGCACGTAGATGAAGGATAAAACGAGTAGACACTGGTAGGGGAATGATAGGATGATGAGACCCATGAGCCAGTTTCAGTAGAGAAACACAAAACACTGTATGAATTTGAGCGTCATTCAGCAGATCCAACTTATAAGCAAGTGCACCCACCTTAGCGATGATCAAAAAAGGACCATAAAATATCGTGGAGGAAGCTTAGAAAAATGATGTCGGCGAAGGGAAGTTTGCACATGTGGTTGCAATTTCAAATATACCCAATCACGAATGGTGAACTGGCGTTTAGTACAGTTATTAGAATTCATTTAAATCATACAATTATGAGCCTTGGCTAAAGATTGTTTCAGTGTTTGGATCACAGCCTCGTGGTCACAATGAAAGTGTTCCACAACATTGATCGTAGTATCACAACGAATGTATGGCAAATGAACTAGAGGAGAATAATCATATATATAAATCCTAAAAAGGGGACATCCAAATAGAAGAATGGAAAAATGTATTGTACCACCACTCAGCTAAAGGTAGTCAATGCAACCAAGTAGAAGGAGAATCCATCGCAATACAATTAGGAGAATCCACCACCAATTGAACGCCTTGTAACCGCATGAATTATTGCCAAAACTTTCTTAAGAATACTGAATCACGATCCGATAGGATCGTAATGGGATTACCATGTAATTTGAAGATGTTTTCAAGAAAGACTTGAGCAACATGTATAGCCGTGAAAGGGTGAGATAAAGGTAAGAAGCGACCATATTTGGTTAAGCCACTGATGAAATCCATAGAGATATCAGTGAAAATATGAGATGGAACAGGTAAGGGCTGTAACTGACCTGGGTAAGCCACTGATTCATACTTACCTTGTTGACACACTAAACACTCTCTAATGTAAGTACAAAGCTACTTTGAAAACCAATGCTAATAAAAGACTTTAGGCGCTTGAGTGAAGATAAGAACCCAGAATGACTGCCCAAAGGAGAATCATGGACCAGTGACATAAGATCATGTCGTAATTAGGTTTCATTACCCACAAACAGTTGATGCTTCCTCTTTAACGTTGACCATCCCACGAATAATGTGTGTTGATACATATGTACCTAGTTTATGAGCTTAATGTAAATGTCTGTCATGTCTTACACATATGTAATGAATGAGTTGAATGAAATACAATATGTGATTAATGCTTAAAATGTTTAATGTTTCAATGTTTATTGTGTGATAAAGTATATTGAACTAACTATTAGGTTTGTGGTTGTTATGCATAGTTTTTAGTCAAAAATTATTGAGAAATGTGTTGAAACTTAATTGTATACAGTCTTCATGCTAATGGACCATACTAATGGACCATACGCATGAATACTTCATGCTAATGGACCAGTCGCACGACTGAACCAGAAGACTGGATCAGTCACATGACTAAACCAGGAGACTAGATTAGTCGCACGATTGAGACATAAGATTGACTCAGTCACACGATTGAACCTTCAGTCGTGCGTATGGATCAATCGCATGATTCAGTCGCATGACTGAACCATGCTAATGGTTCAGTCGTACGATTAGAAACCCATAACCTATAAATACCACCTAATTCGTGAAAAAACGTAATTTTTGAGAGACTTTTGACACATACTCGTACCCTAGCCGTCCAGAACGTCCAGAAAGCCTGTTCCAAGTTCATATTTTGCATCTGATCTTGTTCTACTCTAACGTTTATTTAATCATTAGATTGATCAGGATTTCCTTCTCACTGATTGGATCACCAATCAAATAGGATTCCGCGCTATTTGATCTGGTTTCACGCATTATCAGTTAGTACAACGTACGTACACAGTCCTAACAAGTGGTATCAGAGCTTTGGCTCTTGATTTTGTGTGTGATTCAATTAGTTTTGGTGTAAAAATCATGTTTTTCATTCAAAAGAGTCGCCTTTTTGAGTAAAACAGTGTTTTTGACGTCTCTAGGTCTTAAATTTTACGTTTTTCGGCATACGGCAGATTAGGGTTCTTGAAAAATCGTGTTTTTGTGTCAAAGTGTCAAAAACCTTCGAGTTTGCAAAAACAGCAGCCTTCAGTCGCACGATTGGCCTAATCGCACGACTGAACTCAATCGCACACCCCATTCGCACGATTGAACTCAGTCGCTCACTCATTCATACGACTGAAAAGCCCATTCGCTTGTATCCAATCGCACACTCCATACATACGACTGAATCCAATCACATGATTGAATTCATTCGCACACTCCATTCGCACCATTCATTCGCACGACTGAGTCATCTGCATTGGCCATTCGCATTTCTCCAATCGCACGATTGACTCATCCGCATTTGTCTAATCGCACGATTGACTCATTCGCATCTGTCCATTCGCATAAGTGAACCGGTTTTGTTCTAAAGTTCTAAGTTTATAGAGATGGAAGATCAGTTCTCAGCATTTACTGCTGGAAGGGACTCTCGCATCCAAAACCTTCTGCTTCTGGAAAATGAAATTGGGAATCACAATAAACCACCTAAACTTATAACGTTTAATGATTACCCACAATGGAAACAAAGGTTCGAGATCTATCTAAATGGAGTCGATCCAAATCTTTGGGAATCCATTGAAGCAGGTTATAGTATGCCAGTCGGTGTTGATGGTGTTAAGTTAACGTTGGGAGGTATGACTGACAGTCAGAAAGCTAAGTACAATGCTGAAAAGAAGGTGTATGCCCTGCTAACCCAGTCGATACCAAGAGATATTTTTTATCAGTTCTCGAAGAACAAAACAGGCGAAAAAATTTGTGGGAGGCTTTGGAGAAAAGATATGACGGGAATACAACGTTGAAGGCATTAAAGGCAAAGGCACTTAAGAAGGAGTTTGATAACTTCTCCTCAATAGGGAAAGAAAGCTTGGACGATATCATCGATAGATTCTACCATCTGATGAGTGAGCTGCACACTCATGGGGTTACACGTCTATGGATTATAAAGTGTCATGCTTTGCCGATGGTTTGTCGGAGAAATGGGACTCGTTTGTGTCTAACTTGAGACAGAACAATATACTTGCAAAGTTAGACATAAATGACTTCATCCTGAAATTAAGGGAGGAGGAACTGAGGATGAAATACAGGTCACGTAAAGGATCCTACGACTAGAATCCTTCACTTTATAACTTATCTCCCACTCCAACCAGTTCAGGAGCACCAATTCAAACTGCCTTTGTGTCTAGTTCAGCAGCTCCTTCCCAAACCACGGCTTCAGGACCAGAAACGTCAGGGTCATCCGCTACCCAATATACAGTACATGAAGCCAATACTACAAAGTTGAATACCGAGAATCTCAGTAATATCACTGTGGAAGTAGCAAATGAGCATATGGATCTCCTAGTAGCTGTTGTCCATTCCTATGATGGTCTAGTTGCAGGGAAGTTCTGAAATTGCCATCTTGCAGATGAAGATTACGAGCAGGTGGATGAAAATGAACTAGAAAGGAAGGATATCATGTGGGCGTTGGCTAGTGCTGTCAGAAGGGCTAAAAAGTTTGTGAAAAAAAACAGGACAAAACTTGGTAGCCACAAAAGACACAACCTTTGGTTTCGACAAAACCAAAGTTACCTGCTTTAACTGTGGTGAAAAGGGGCATTTCAAACGTGAATATGTAAAGTCCAAGAAAACAGGTAACGGAAATCTGTTCTCAACCTTCCAGCATCAAGACAAACCACTAGTGGAGCTACCTCTTCAAGCAAAGATACAAAGGCCTTGACTGCTCAAGGTGACGAAGGACAGGATTGGACCTTCAGTTTTGTGTCTCCGGGTGAATTAAACATTGCATGTGTCGAGGGATTGGATGATGGCTCAGTGAGTGAAGGTGAAATCATAGTTGAACAAGTAACATCAGATAATGAAGAAGCTGTGAATGTGGTTGATCACCTGATTGAAGAAGAACTCAGAATGACATGTTCAGAATCTCCAGCATCCGAAGAGTGAAACTCTGCATTGATGGTTGATTCAACCGAGTCTTCACAGGTAAGTACAAAAGACTAACTCTTTGAAAACCATGCTTGTGTTGAATGTAACAAATTTAGAGAAAGCATAGATTTAAAATTTGCTAGGTTATTAGACCACAATGATAGCTTAGTAAATGACTTACAACTATGCACAGAATGTAATTGGATTTTAAAACAAATTGAGTGCAGTTATAAAGAAAAAATAGAACTTTTAGGTAAACAACTAAGGGAAACCGAGGTTGTTGCTTTTAATCAAGCTAATGATATAAAATTCTATTTAAATTCTTTAGAAGAAATAAAGAAAGAAAAAGCAGTTTTAGAAGTCGAAGTCAATTCTCTAAAACAAAAACTACACCGTTGGACCAGTTCTTCTCATATAGTTCAACACTTAGTGAAAGAACGAAATAACTGGGAAGGGTTGGGTTACAAAGTAGTTCCACCACCACATGAGATCCTGTTAAATACAAAATGTAGACCTGTAAATAACAACCCAATCAAGGTTCATGTGGTGTCCACTCCTTTGGTTAATGATCCTGATTCCATAGGTAAACCGGTGGAATCTGTCACTAAACAGAAAGAGGCTACTTTGAAATCAAAAGGCAAGATGCTTGTTGAAAATTTAAATGATGAATTTAAAAAGGTTAATGTAAGTTCAGGTTCAGCAAAGTCTATTTTACAACCCAAACTAACTAAACCAATTAACCACAAACATGCTAGTCATCAAAGTCCAACCAAAGGGCATGTTAAAGATGTTAAAAACATCAAAACAATTAATTTGTTAATAAAGGTGATACATCTAAACGAGAAGTGACTAAATCCAACCAGACACATGTCACCCCGGTATCATACTTAACCCCACATAAACAGTTTCCCTAACATGTAAAAGGGAGATCATGCTACAGTTGTGGAAAGAGAGAACACGTCTCTTCTAATTGTCCTTATTATCAGACTCCCAGAAAGAAAATTGAACTTTATGGTAATAAACCAAGTTCTTCGAAAAGGAGTTCTATTACTCCACCAAAAAGAATTAATGAACCGAAAGTTCAAACCGTAAGCCAGTCGTCTATTTTTCACAAACAGGCCTTACACAAAACTGGCTTATGGAAAGAAAAGTCAAGTCCAGTGTCTGAAAATGAGAACAAGAAGAAGAATGATATGCCCACACCCTCAAATGGACAGTGGGTTGAGTTCATGATGTGTGATGCCTCTAGGTCACCCAAGCAAGTTAAGGCTTGGGTTCCAGACCTGAACTAATAATTTCCTCTGAATGTGCAGGGTGTGCGTTACAGTGCTATCACAAATACCTGGATTGTTGATAGTGGGGCGTCTAAGCACATGATTGGGAATCTATCTCTCCTTTCAAATGTCAAACAAATAAAAGGGGGACATGTATCATTTGCTGGAAATAAAGGAGGATACATCACCGCTCAAGGCGAAGTGGGAAACCAGAAAGTAAAGTTTGATAAGGTCAATTACGTTCAACAATTACAAAATAACTTGCTTTCAGCATCCCAAATATGTGACAAAGGATTCAAAGTTGTTTTTGACAACAAGAAGTGATATGTATTGAAGAAGGATTACATTATCCCGGAGGACCAAATCTTAATATCAGCTTCAAGATATAATGACTTGTATGTCTTGGATCTATGAAAGGCCTCCACAACTAATCATCAAGTTCAATGCTTCTTGTCAAAGGCAACTGAGAGGGAATCGATCATCTGGCATAGGAGAATAGGACACATAAATCCACGAAAGATGAATTATCTGATCCAGAATGATTTAGTAAATGGAGTAAATGTCAAGAATTTTCAACTTCTTGATTTTTGTGTAGCGTGTAAGAAAGGTAAACAGACCAAGAAGTCTCACAAGGCAAAGAAAGTAAATTCCATTGAACTACCTCTTGAACTTCTACACATGGATCTGTTTGGTCCTGTGAGCACCAAGAGCGTCGCTGGTGATTTTACTGTTATGTAGTCACTGATGACTACTCAAGATTCTCTTGGGTAATGTTTTTGAAATCCAAATCAGAGACATTTGAATCGTTCAAACAACTAGTGACTTTATTGTAATCTCTCTACAAGATGAAAGTGAGACAGATTCACTTAGACAACGGCATGGAGTTCAAGAACCAATGGATGGAGGCATTCTGCAAAGAGAAAGGAATTGTACACCAGTTCAAATCTGCCTACATTCCATAAATAAACAGAGTTGCTAAACGGAAGAACAGGAGCTTGATAGAGACAACAAGAACGATGCTAGCGACTCGAAACTGCCCATCCAATTTTGGAACGAGGCAGTTGTCAATGCTTGTTACACCCTATATCGAGTCCTGGTGGTCAAACGTCATGGTAAAACGTGTTATGAATTTCTACAGCGACGTAAACCTAATCCGGAGTACCTCGAACCATTTGGCACACCATGTACGCTGCTGAAGAAAACTCAGTCAGGGAAGTTCAGTGAGAAGGCTGAAGAAGGGATTTTTCTAGGATACAATATACTGAATAAGAGAGTTTACAACAACTTAGCGTGTCAAGTAAAAGTGTGGTGCAACGTTGACATTTAGAGATACAACACCCCCTTGCTGGAAAGGGACCTGCGTTCCTCTTCGATTATGATGGATTCTTTAAGTCCTTCAACATCCCTCTCTCCCTTCCTGAGGATGAGTTATCGACCAAAATGATGTATGATATCTTAAACTCACCGTCACTAGACTCGACAACATCAGGTTCACAAGGTGAATCTTCTAGTCATTTAGGGGGAGCACTTTATGTAAGTGACTCCTCCTCTAACGATGAAGAAGTAGAGACTGAACAGGTGGATCAGGAGGAATAGGTTCCTGCTACTGAAAGTACACAAGCATCAGATGTTGATGCCTCTGACACTTCAGAACCTCGCACTCCAACGGCTATAGATACTTAACCAGGAATTTCAAATCTAGATCAGGAAGTAGTTGTTCCCACCACTCCCGGATCACGACTAAATGTATATAATCCTCTGGACAACATCATAAGGGATGTACAATCGGGAGTACAGACACAAAATCAGCTATACTCGGCTGATTATGCCTCAGTCATGAAAAAAGGATATCTTCACAACGGTGCTTATCAATGTTTTGTGTCTCAATTTAAGCCAAAATATGTAAGTGAATCCTTAAATGTTGAGGCATGGGTGAGTGCCATGCAAGAAGAACTTCTTCAATTCAAGAAGTTAGGAGTATGGACACTGGTGGATAGACCAAAAGATGCTAAAGTAATTGGCACCAAATGGGTCTTGAAGTGCAAGAAAGATGACCAAGGGGTCATAATCAGAAACAAGGCTCGACTTGTCGTTCAAGGTTTTAGACAAGTCAAAGGAATTGATTAGAATGAAGTGTTTGCACCTGTGGCTAGAATGGAAGCAATCGGTATCTTCCTAGCCTATGCATCTTACATGAAGATCAAAGCTTATCAACTAGATGTCAAGAGTGCATTCCTTCATGGTGAAATCCGTGAGACAGTGTATGTCAGTCAACCCGAAGGATTTGAGGATCCTTATCATTGGGATAGAGTTTACAAGCTTGATAAGGCTCTCTATGGGCTCCATCAAGCCCCGAGAGCATGGTATGAGAAACTCTCAACTCATTGGTGAAACACGGGTTTCGCAGAGGAGTTATTGACTACAAACTGTTCATCAAAGAAAAGGATGGCGACTTACTACTGGTACAGATTTATGTTGATCACATAATCTTCGGTTCTAAAAACGAAGAGTTATGTAAAGAATTTGAATCTGTCATGAAAGCATACTTTGAGATGAGGGCAATAGGGCAGATGAAGTTCTTCCTAGGATTACAAGTGGATCAAACACCAAAAGGAATCTTCCTGCATCAGACTAAATATGTAAGGGACATCCTAAGTCAGTTTGACATGGAGAATGCTTTAGCTGCTGGAACTCCACTTGCCACGAACCATGATGTGGCACCAGACGAAAATGGTGATGTGGTTGATGTACAATGTATAGAGGAATGATCGGATCCCTTATGTATCTCACAACGTCTTGTCCTAATATCATGTATACGACGTGTCTTTGTTCCAAATACCAGGCAAAACCAAAAGTCAACCATCTCATTGGTGTTAAATGGATTATTTTGTTATCTGAAGGGTACTCCAACACTCGGGTTGTGGTATCCTCATGATAATGATTTTAAGCTTACAGCGTATAGTGACTCGGATTATGGTGGTTGCAAAATGAATTACAAGTCCACATCAGCAGGATGTTAGTTCTTTGGTAGATGGTTAGTCACCTGGCAGTGTAAGGAGCAGACCTCCGTTACCCTGTCAACATGTGAAGCTGAATACGTTGCTGCTGCAAGTTGCTGTTCACAAATCATCTGGATTTAACAGTAAATGCGCGACTACGGTTTGCAATTTTCTAACGCTCCTATCTATGTTGATAATTCGGTTGCAATAGCCATAACAAAAAACCCAGTTCAACATCCTAAAACTAAACACATCAGTATTAAGTATCACTTTATACGTGATTGTTTTGAAAAGCAATTAATCGTTGTGATTAAAATAAATACGGATTTTCAACGCGCCGACCTCTACACAAAAGCATTTGATAAACCGAGATTTTTATATCAATTAGAAGTTAATGGCTTGAAAAAGAAAAGTGATGTGATTTCAGAAGAAGAGAATGCCTAGTCCGAAAATATTTTATTTTATTTTATTTTATTTTAATTTATTTTGTTTTCCTGTTTATAAAAATCCATAAACACAAAAATATTTTTGGTTTTAGAATTTTAAGGGGAGAATAGGTTAGATTAGTATTAAATTAACTGTTTTATTTAATTACTTAAAAACAAGGGAGAAGGACAGCTTAGCTAAAAGGAAAGTAATCAAATCTGTGATACTGAATCAATGTATATGGAAAATGATAGTATACAGGGAACTGATTATTGGGACTTCAAAAGAGTTTAACTAATTAAGATGCAAATTTCAAAGTTTAAGTCTGAAAAGTCTAAGCAAAATAAAAGGAAAAATGATAGTAAAACTAGTATGCTACCAAGGTAACATAGAGAAAGTAGACCTAGAAGCTTCTAGTTTACTATATGATGTGTCAGTAGATTCAACACAATAGATAAGTAGACCTCATTGGTGGTTTCAAGCTCAAACTAAGTTGTTCAACTCGCTGTGGGTTCCCATCTTATCCCTGGTTAACACAATCAACGCAGTTTCAATTAGGGGTGAAGAGCAAAATAAACGCCACAAATGTGTGCGGACGACCATATAAAAATGAGCAAAGCACATGGAAAAATGCAAAATGCAATCAAGCTAATAACTTATGTTGTTGGTGTGTTATGTGCAAAAAGAAATTAAATGCTCTAACAAGAATATAGGTTGTGTGCCTCTCTGCTGTGCGGTGGCACTAACCTGAGGATAAGCATAACCTAAATATTCTAGAATTCATTGTTGTTTGCGCCTCTATGTTGTGCGATGGCACTGACCTGAGGCTTGGCATCTCTTTGAACGCTCTTAGAATAGTTTCTTCTTGAAATATACCCGTAGACCGATCAAAAATTTCCTGAGGAACGTTGATTACCATATAAGCGTGGGATCCACAAATGCTTGTTTAAATAATTAAATCTTAGCTCATCACCAATGTGTGTCAAAAATCTGTGTATGGATTTAAGAGGACAAGTATACTAACAATCATCGTAAGTTGCGGTTCTTGAAAGTCAAAATCATTGTGTGCATCTTGTAGCTCTAGTATGATTTCCTAAAATTGCTATTGACTATCGGTTAAAACAAGAATCTAGCATCAAAATAGTTTATTAAAATGTCCCAAATGATTCTAATATACCTGTATGATTCCATAATGAAATGTACCAGAAATGATAAACTAGAATTGAAGCTGTGCTGTCCAGGAATTAAAATCGGTTAAAAGTACTCTAATAGGTTTAAATCCATCTCCATACAAAAAATACAAAAATATGTGTTGATTTTGTTTTTAAATTTCTAGTTGTTTTTACTTATTTATTTATTTTTAGTCATTTGGTAGGAAAAAGTCGGACTATGCATTTGGATTCAGTTTGTGAATCTCTCACTTAAAAGAGGTCACGTCTGAGGTGACCAATCAGGTTTCTAAGTTAAAAGGATCACGTCTGAGGTGATCAACAGTTTTTAAGTTAAAAGGATCACGTCTGAGGTGATCAACAATTTTTCAAATTAAAAAGGTCATGTCTGAGATGATCAACGGTCATAATGTCTTATCCATAATTAACAAGTTAAGTGTTTGAGAGTGCATGAGGTCAAACTCATAAGTCTCAGCCATTCGCATGACTCGACCATAAGTTTGGACCAGTCGCATGATTGGATCATGAGTATGAGCCAATCGCACGATTAAACCATACATATGGACCAGACGTACGATTAGACCAAAAGCATGGGTCAATCCATGCGATTGAATCATTAGAATGAACCAGTCGCGTGAATGGATGTGATCGACTACGTCAGTCACACGACTGAACCCCAGTCGCACTAATGGATGAGACCGACTGAGCCAGTCGCACGACTGAGCCCCAGTCGCCCGAATGAAGCGTGTGAATATGTCCAGTCACCCGACTAAAGATAAGAATAATATAAATAGGGTGAAAGTCGGTCGCACGTTCTCATCACCCTTCAATCGCTCCCAAATTGCACGAAAGCAAACATACTCTGCCAAAATTCGATTTAGTTGATTTCGCATTAAGATGTGTTACTAACATGTACTCTCATCTTCTACAGGTAATTAGTGAACGAAATCGCACAAAATGCGTGGTGTAATCAAACCCTAACAGACCCAATTTGATTAAATTCAAGAAATTTGTAAAAACCTTCAAATAGACCACCTAAACGTGCAAATTAGTTAAAATGAAGGACATACAGTGATAGTTAGGGTCTCTGCGAACCCAACGAGTCTAAACACAACGTTTAACATCAAGTTTTGACCTAGATTCGGGGTTAGAGTGTCGAACAGAGAGTCAGGTGACTAGACACTCCGAATGAACTTCAATCGCACGATTGAGCTGGGCGAATGACTCAATCAACCGAATGAACAAGGCGTATGAGCTCAATCACCCGATTGAACTCAGCTGCATGCTTAATCGCCCGATTGAACTCAGCCGCATGCTCAATCGCCTGATTGAGCTCAGCCGCATGCCCAGTCGCCCGATTGAACTCAGCGGCATGCTCAATCGCACGACTAAACTTAGTCGTATGGTTCAATCGCACGATTGAACCAGACTGATTTCAGAACAGCTTAAATTTCAACTATTTCTGGTATGGACTAATCTCATGTTTATGTTTTTTGTGTTACAAAAACATGGCAGATAGGTGGATCATCAACACCAACCACAACATTTATGCTCACTTGGATGCCACTGCTCGGAATGCTACTGAGTTTGTTGGTATTATTGCATTTTTTAGGAGATCAAGGATCTACAGAGCTATATGGACTCCATGCACACCCTACCAGTCTATACAGCAGGCCTTCTAGGAATGTGTGTCAGTAGAAAGATCTACTGAGCCCTACTGTATTCGGAGCACCATTCTTGGGCAAGAAATTGAGGTTACTGCAGCAGACCTTCAACGAGTACTGGACCTGGGTGATGATGCTGCCCACCCAACCAGGTTACATCCTCTGACCGTAAGGGGATGTTTTCTAAGGATGAAGTACACCGGGGATATCAACGCAGGTGTGCTCAAAAAAAGCAACTTGTGTCCCCAGTTCAAGTACTTAGCGCATGTCATTCTAAAGTGCATTGCTTCACGGAGGGGTAAATTTGATGATCTATCTAAACAAATCCAGAATGCTTACGTGGCACTGGTGTTGAATCACCCCTTCAGCTTCTCCAACATGATCTTCACTTACATGATCGAGAACCTTAAGACCAAGGGAAAGGAGAGCTTCTGCATGTATCCAAGGTTCTTGCAAATGATCATATATGATAAGCTCCCGCTACTGCCCAAGGAGAAGGACGATGCAGTGATGTTAGAGGTGATGGATGACACCACTCTAGGAAGGATGAAGGTGTACGGGGGGAAGCAGGTGAACCCCCTGTTAGGAGATTGTTCACGCACCTGGCCAATACTGATTACGTGGCACCTTCTCACAAGAAGTGGTGTCACGATGAGAGTGACTCAAACGTTGAGCCTATTAAGCTACCCACAGATGATTCAGATGATGGCGACGATGACCATGGTGATGGTCAAGTCAATGAGGCTCCAGGTGGATCCGAGTCACCCCAATCCACCCTAACTTTTAGATAGATGAGGAGGAAGAGTCGGACGAGGAGCCACTGTTGAGGACAGTAGGCAGCAAGCTTATTGCCACTGAAAGAGGGCTTTCGGCAGTTGGTGGATGCCAGGATGAGGCAAGGGATGTTGCTACTACTACTACTGATCCATCATACATCCCTGACCATCCCATCAGCCTAGGGGGAGCATCCTCCTCTAAGGAATCGAGGAAGAAGAGGATGGCTTACCCCATGGGATGAAGAGCAAAAGAAGGAGGATTACCTTGATTACCACCACATCCACCACAGCTACCACCACCACTACCACACCCCCTATCACCACTACCACACCCCCTACCACCACTACCACACCCCCTACCACCACTATCACACTTCCAACCACCACTACCACAGCTACCCCTTCACCATCCACTCCTATTCCACCACCCATATTCACCACATCCACCACAACCACCACCCAACGAGCCGGGACATCTGCTCACGTCCCACTGAGCCATGGATACACTCTACCCTCCATCGGGGTGGAGGAACAGCTTGCCAACCTAAACTGGATGGTGCTAAAGTTGCTAGTTGTTGATAAGCAAAGAGCTACACAGCTAAACCAGCTTGTGGAGCTAAATGCTGCTCAAGCTCAGCAGATTACAGTTGCAGGAGCAGATACTCATTCGGTTAAAAGGATTGAGGAGTTGGAGGCGAAGAACAAGAAGATCATGCTGAGGCTGAAAGGATCAAAAGATGAGCCTGTAAAGATCAGGAAAGGTGATGATGATGATGATGATGATGATGATGATGATGAGTCTGGTGAAGAAGATGAAGATGATGATGAAGGATCGAGGGGAAAGAAGAGAGGAGATGATGATGATGAAGAAGGTGATGCTGCTGCATCAGCCTCTGCT
This sequence comes from Flaveria trinervia, assembly GCA_025506515.1. Taxonomy (NCBI): domain Eukaryota; kingdom Viridiplantae; phylum Streptophyta; class Magnoliopsida; order Asterales; family Asteraceae; genus Flaveria; species Flaveria trinervia. The sequence goes on along the minus strand of CM046444.1, from coordinate 112,287,231 downwards.
CAGGGTCAAGAAAGGCACACTAAAAGAGCACAAGATCAAGGAGCATCATCTTCAGCTCCTGCTGTCGAAGATTGACCGGTCAAGATAAAAGTAAATATTAGATGTTTTGTATTTAGAGAACTTGTGTACTTAATTCAAATATTACATTGATGTAATTTATGATTATTTATGTTTATCTATGCTTAAATGTCTTGATTAATTACTAATGATTGATGTGTTAAATGTTTAAATCAAGCAGATAAAACGTCCCATCAAGATGAATATGATATTGCTCCCCTTCAGCAAATCAAGTCTTAATTAACAATGATTCTTGATTTGCAAGGGATTGTGAGAAGGTTAGTGAGCTACACTCCCGAAAAAAGAGAAATCATACACGACCTGACCGATGAGCAACTTGTAGAGATGTTCAGGCTGAATCCTGACGAGCTCATCAAAGACGCTCCAAAGGTTGATGTTATGAGTGATGAAAAGCTAAACGATGTTGATGAAATAAAGATTAAGGATGTCACATCTGAGAACATCCAGAGTACACTGACCAAGAAGGCAATGTGATCCCCGACTTGGGTGACACCCTCGGCAGTGCTACATTTGACAAACTGGATAAGATGGAGAAAGAAACAGATAAGAATGAAAGCCAAGCCCAAGCCTCGAACACAGATGTTGAGATCAATAAGGCTGAATGGGCAGCTTGTTTTGTTGAAATACGAGCTCAACGCACAGCTCAAAAGCAAAATGCCTACACCAAACTCTACAAGGTCAAGAAACATCTGAAGGTGTGTGGCAAGATTATTGTGTGGGCGTATTTTGAGGATCTAAATGTTTATGTTGTAAAGAGGGAGAAGGGAATAGAGTACTTTAGATATCCACATGATCTGAAAACTCTCCCAAGTTTTGAGCTCAACCAACTGGCACGCTTAAATCTGCTATATGTTGGACCTAGAAAGATGTCAGGTTGGTTTGAGGTTGCCCTAAAGAAGGAATACCACACCAGATGGGTAAACTTCAGACCTCAACAACCGAAGAGGTACATTCATAGGTCTGAAGTGGATCCCATATCTGGAAAGCCTAAAGTCGTATTGAAGTGGAGTCCCCAACGCACAATGTCCAAGATTCCCTTACGGGAAATGCCTCAAGACTTCACTCCATACTTCAAATGGTGGTGTTATGATTGGAGAACAGGCGAAGCAGTCATAGTTCTAAATAGAGAAGGAAAAATGGAAACTATCCAGGTATTCGACCCAATGTGGCTTACAAACTTATCTGTAGAAGATATCTACACATTGTACAAGTGGCCACTGTTCTATGACACACAAGATATTATACAAGCCCTCCAGTTCCAGAATGTTATACGACTCTATTTTTCATTTGAAATACATGCAGGAGTTACAAAAGAGGAGAAGTACAAGAAATTTGAGGAGCTTGTGAAGAATGTTAGACGTTAAAGGAAACTAGGTCCAAGGGGGAGTTTGTTGATACATATGTACCTAGTTTATGAGCTTAATGTAAATGTCTGTCATGTCTTACACATATGTAATAAATGAGTTGAATGAAATACAATATGTGATTGATGCTTAAAATGTTTAATGTTTCATTGTTTATTGTGAGATAAAGTATATTGAAATAACTATATAGGTTTATGGTTGTTATGCATAGTTCTTAGTCAAAAATGATTGAGAAATGTGTTCAAACTTAATCGTATGAAGTCTTCATGCTAATGGACCATACGCATGAATACTTCATGCTAATGGACCAGTCGCACGACTGAACCAGGAGACTAGATCAGTCGCACAATTGAGACATAAGATTGACTCAGTCGCACGACTAAACCTTAAGTCGTGCGTATGGATCAATCGCATGATTCAGTGGCACGACTAAACCATGCTAATGGTTCAGTCATACGATTAAAAACCCATAACCTATAAATACCACCTAATTCGTGGAAAACGTAAATTTTGAGAGACTTTTGACACATACTCGTACCCTAGCCATCCAGAACGTCCAAGTTCATAGCTCGCATCTGATCTTGTTCTACTCATTCTTAACGTTTCTTTAATCGTTAGATTGATCGGGATTGCATTCTCACTGATTGGATAGCCAATCAAATAGGATTCCGCACTATTTGATCTAGTTTCACGCATTATCAGTTAGTACTCCGTACGTACATGGTCCTAACAATATGGTACCGAAATTCCTACTTGTAGCTTATGTAGTATAGTTGCCAAGTGAGCATCTTGATGCCACGAATCTTGGATTCATGATAACAAGAGTAGATCGCATGAACTAATGTTCATATCAAATAAATCAACCTTGTAAGTGATTTCATAGGAATACCCCATGAGTTTAGCGAGTCACGTTTGCTGAAGAGGAGTGGTGATCTTTTGAGTGAGAAGGTACTTCAAACTTCGTTGATTAGTATGAATCTCAAATGGTCTTACTATCAAGTAATGATAACATTGTTTAAATGCGAACAATATATTGAGTAACTCTTTCTCATACACGGATAGAGCTTGTTAGCGAATAGAAAGGGCTTTACTAATGAAAGTTATGGGATGGTTATTGTTGGATCAAGAAGAAGGCTGGTGCAACCAATACCAAATCACTTTGACAAATTTTGGTGCTACTTACAAAAGGCTTCCAAAGACAAGTGCGGAACTTCTGAAGGAAAGTAGAGTTCTTCCGAAGACAAAGTAAAAGATCAACTTCCAAAGACAAACTCTACTTCCGAAGTCAAAGTACTTACTTCCGAAGATCAAGTCTAAGAAGAAGAGATCAGAAGACAACTTCCGAAGTATGAAGAAAAGAAGAAGTCCTCGAGCCTCGAAAGCCTCTTCCTAAGTATAAGTGGCTTCGGAAGTATTTGTTCTTTCAAAGCCATTTAACCTTCGGAAGACACTGCTATGAACCAGTGGACATAAGTATGGTCTCTGACACTCCGCTGCAGACCTCTGATACTGCATGGCCTTTTCTCAAAGGGCCATGTAGTTGACCATACTTATTCCACTATTCACCTTTTTATGTTAGTACAAGTTACCAAATTTAGTTGGTGACAAAAGGTAAGTCAGGGACATATCCTGACTACCATATCTTAGATAAGACTTTATTTAAGATACCTTAAACTATAGCTTTGTAGTATTTGCTTTAGTTAGAGGATTCCAATGTAACACCCGACCCATTTCCTATCTTCAAACCCGAATCCATTTTTTTAGTATTTATTTCAATGAATTAAAGGAACTTGGTGTAGTTTAACTAATAATATAAATGTCTTTATTTAGAATGTTTATTTATTTAATCATTTGAATTAATTATACTAAGGTTGTAAACATTTATTTTTAAGTTGAAAGATTGTTTGTCATTTATGATAGATATCTAAATATAAAAAGACTATTAAAAATTTATAAAAGTTTTATAAATATTTGTGAAATTAATGGGTTATTAAAAAAAAGAAAAGAAAAGAAGGTTTATTAAATTAGGGTGGAAAGTGACATTTATGAAACTTGAATTATAAGTTTTACACATAAAATAACGAAGATTCAAACTTCAAGGGTCAAATCTGTAAATTAGTTTTAAAACCCAAACCAACCCTCCTGTACCGCATAACCATCTCCGGCCAACTTCTGGCCATCTCCGACGACTCCAAAATAAACCCCCTCGACCCAAAATTAACCTATCGAACCGTACCCTTCACTTAGCGCATCCATTTCAAACCCGTAACACACATTAATTCGAAGAACAAGAGTTATGGGTGTTCAAATTCAAATCAAACAATTCTAACCGAAAACTCTTAATCAAATTCGTAACAACAATGATCAAACGAATTAATAAATGGATCCTTAACATATTCCTAATCAATTCAAATGTAATCATACTGTTAATTTCAATTGAAACAACAGACAATTATCAATGCGAATTGTAACCTTAGAATTTAAAATCTTTAACTCTGTCAACATGAAACTGATGAAATTGGACCTTCAAAATAGAGGGAAAAGATCCTAATCGATCTTTTCAAAGTTTATGTACACTAAATTTCATCTATACATCACATCACTATTTTTCTCGATCTCCACCTCCACTCGCAACTTGTAACCTATCGACTTGCACGATTGAGACAGTCTCAATAGAAATTGTTCAAGGGCTTTTGATCATCTTGGCTTGTAGAAGCTTCCTGAGCAAGCAATTCGAATTCGATCAACAAAATCAACTCGAACGAAATTTTCACCCGTCGCGGCGCGTTCAACCTGTTCATCATCAATTCAATCTCAATTTGGGTATTTAATGATATGGTTGCACTTGTTTTCTCATGTTAATCAAAAGCCCTAAGTTTAATTTGGTTATTGATTCGGTGTTTGTGTTCAATTTGAACGAATTGAATCTAGGGTTCATACGGATTTTGGGAAACTAGAATTAAAAGTTTTTAATTAAACTGCAGACAAATGTAAACAGATCTGGGGCTTTGGCCCACTGGTAAACCATACTAAACACACAGAGATGACCCAGGTTCGACCCCGGTCCACCTCATTTTTTTAAAAAAACTGTTTATTTAAACTTTTAATTACTATTAATATAAAAATTATTTTGTTAATTTAATCTATTCGAATAACTTATTAATTAAATTCTCTAAAAAAAATTCTAAAAGTTATAAATTTGTATTTATTATACTTTAACAAAAATAAATGTTATTAACACAAATACGTTAAATTTCTTTAAAGGTTCTAAATTCCTAAAAGTTGTTTTAAATCTAAAAATAATTCCTTCAAATTATTTAAAGCTTATTTAGTCAATATTTATAAACTAAATATTTAAATAATATTAATTTTATCAATGACTCGCTATTATTTTCAATCCTAATTATGTAATAAATTTAACTATTTCATTCGGCCAAGCTACTATGTTAACTTTTAAAACTATTCATTGAAACCCCCAAATCCCAATTGAAACCCTAACTTATATCCATTTTCAATCATTATATCTAAGAACACTATTTCTTAAGTTAAATCCGTGAGGAAACCATTGAAGTCTAGTCTTTCATATTATTCAACTCAATTTATTACCAAGTGAGTATTCATTGCCCATTTTTATGTTTTATTATTTAGAGAAATCATGTGATCCAATATTCAAATATATTTATTCATTTTATTCTATTTCATACTAAATTCAATTCAATACATGCTATGTTATTACTTGCAATTGTGTGTTCATAGTTAGATAAACTTGAAAACATGATCATTAATTCATACAACCACGATAACAATGATAGATCTATTAGTTTGACAAACCCACCCCACTTGTTTAGATGCATGGTGACTAAAACCGGAATCATTCATTCTATAAGACTTCATCCGAGGACCGAGTCAATTCAGTCATTAGGGTTGATTGTGTTGGTTTTTCTATTATGATACACCGTTTCATTTTAGTTTGACATTGTCATGTGAATTGAATTGTTTCTTAAGATATTTAATCAATCTATATATTTGTATATAAACCTATGATTACTCACTGGCTATTTTGTTAGCTGACTCATTACTTTTTCACATGATTTCAGGAAATGCTATTTAGAGGAATCCCTCTGCTCATATAGGATTGGACCTAGATAAAAATAATGAAGACGATATTATGTTTCATGGTTTTACTTTAATTTCATTGTAATGTGTGTTTGACTAGCATTATTCAATAATTGAATGACTTTAAATATTATTTCAACGTATTTATTACCATGTGCCATGAACAATCGATTCACATTCGTCTGCCTCGATGATTCCGCCATTGGTCAGGGTGTGACACTGCTATGAACCGGTGGACATAAGTATGGTCTCTGATACTCCGCTGCAGACCTCTGATACTGCATGGCATTTTCTCAAAGGGCCATGTAGTTGACCATACTTTATTCCACTGTTCATTTTTTTATGTTAGTACAAGTTACCAAATTTAGTTTGTGACAAAAGGTAAGCCAGGGACATATCCTGACTACCATATCTTAGAAAAGACTTTATCTAAGATACCTTAAACTATATCTTTGTAGTATTTGCTTTAGTTAGAGGATTCCAGCTGGTATCAAAGTATATGTAAGGCCCCGTTCTCGAAAAACCTCACAGTTGGTTAATCATAGCATAAAATCATTTTTAATAATCAAAACATTGCAGCGGAATTAAATAGACCTTCATTAGAAACTTGGAAATCATATTGTACTCATACATTTGTCCTTTAATTGCAACCAAAACATGTTACTTGTTCTTGAATTACAATAAAGATTTCATAAACAGTAATGCCATCCATAGCTCCCCAAGTAGCTCTGTGTGTCATCCTCAGCATCAGCGTTTACCTGCCAACTATTATGCATAAAAGTCAGCTTTGCTGAGTGAGTTCTAGTTTTAGGTAATATAAGAAAATATAAACTTTTTCCTTCATATAATGACTATGCATACATCATAGTACATAACATTTTCATCATAAGAAGCACGTTCATTATCTTTCATTCTTTCATAACTTTCACTTCATCATAAACGAGATTGCACAAAGAAAGAGCTCCATGTTGATTGACAACAGATGTCGATCCATGTCGGTACACATGAAAACGGTAGCTAACCCCTGACAGTTGATCCACACTGCAAGGCACATAGCCCGCTCATGAATACGGATCCATCATCATAAATCAAACTCACATAAGTGAAGTCTATCATAGTGCTTGCAAGACTTTCCATCATCAAATGGGCCCGAGGGTAACATTCATTAAGTTTCGTTTTTCGTTATTATCGTCTTTCTCTTTAATATATAATACTTAACTTATAAAGTACACAGCATACCAAGTACTAGTCGTCATATAACATAACCGATCCTCCGCAGGACAGCGGGGGTTCGGGGGCAGCAGCCCCTGACAGCGGGGTCCTAGGGGCGGCAGCCCCTAGTGGGGTCCAAGGGGCAACGCCCCTGGCTGGGGTCGGGCTGCCAGGTCAGCGCGAAAAATCATTATATTTAAACATTTATATAGCACTTTTACTTATAGAAAAATCTTTCTTCCTGTTATAACCCCTTAAAATCTTGGTCATTTAAAACACTTAAATTTAGTATGCTAATAGCCCCAAAACATGGAAAAACTTATAAATAGGGGATCTAGAACTCACCTGGATACCACGAATAACTTCTAGACTAAGCTTTCTAGGCTAGGATCACACTATACAGCCTGCAGACAAGTTAACACTCTAAGAGGTTAATGTTCTGCCTAAATTCTCTGCTAATTTCGCTGCAAGATCAGCAATTTCGCAGCTAGATTCGCCAACACTTTCGCTGCTAGTTTCACCGGCAGTTTCGCTGCTAGTTTCGCTAGCACCTTCGCTAGCAGTTTCGTTGGCATCTTCGCTGCCAGTTTCGGCGAACTTATGTTGGAAAACCATGTCTGCAAAACTACCTGCGAAACTATAGTTTCGCAGGAAGTCCTTATAGTTTCGCTGGTTGAATATGCAAATTCGCTGGATGCATATACAGTTCCGCAGATCGCATAAAAATCACGTACCAGTCCGTTTTTAACCCAAAATCATAACTTTTTACGCCAAATCTCTTAGTTTATCATCCATGAGGCTAAATCTAAGCTTTATATGTGTTTTCATACGTAAAAATGAGACCTTTATGCGATTCTTTGCAACTTTTCAAAACCCAAAACCCTAGAATTCGGGTTTGATCTACAGAAGGGTTTAGAGGTCGATTCTTACCTGGATTTGTTGCTTATTTCTTAGATCTTCTTGCTCCAACACCCAGATCTTCAATCTCTTAACCTTGGAAGCTTCAAATCTTGAGTTTTCTTCACTTTCTCTCTCTACTTTCTCTCTCTACGAATTTTGGTGGCTAGGGTTGCAATGAGGAAGATGAAGGCTGGTTTGGGTGCTTAAGGGCTGATTATGGGCCTTTAATCCCATAGGCCACTACCTAATAAGCCTAATTTAGCCCATGACCATTTCTTTACCTTATTAAAATGCCCAATAATCAAGCCCATTATCCTTAATAACTCGTTTTGACTTTTCGGGGTGTTACAGTATATCCAGCTATAGGTAGTATTATATATAGTTTCTCATTGTAACTCATAATATCATGCTTGTAAGAGTCTTGTAATATTTGAGTTGAGAAGCAATATATGCAAGTACCATGAAAATTACTTCTTATGTTTATTACTACTTATTATATTATTATCAACTCTTAGAGACTTTGCTTTCATCTAAGTGTAGTTCAAGTGAGTTTGAGAGAAAAACCAAGTGTTTAGTGACAAAACCAGATCCTGCAATTGGTATCAGAGCTTTTTAGGCTCTTGATTATGAGATCTAACCATCCAAATCAACCTGTTTTTCACTCCTCCTTACAACTCTCTCAAAATGGCCCTTAACTAATCCGAAGTAGAGATAGGAACTATGACTAAAGCTCCCATCATTACTCCTGAAAACTTTAGGTCTTGGAGTAGACGAATGGAAGGCTTCATCAAATACCAAGACAGCAAAATAAGACATTCCATTGTCAATGGCCCGTATAAACCTAAGGTAGCAGCACCCGGTGGAAACAGTGCCATGATAGAAAAGGTTGTTGAAGATTATTCTGATAAGGACAGGAAGAAGATGGACATTGACAGCAATGCAATGACTATTCTTATGACTGCAATACCCAACTCCATTATGGTAGAGTTTGAGCATTGCAAGTCTTCCAAAGAACTTTTTGATCCACTTGCTCAAATGTATTCAAGTTCCAATGACTACAATAAGGACTTACTGAAGCAGCAGTTCAAGAACTTCACCTATATTGCTGGAGAGTCTCTCAGCCAGCAGTATTTCAGGTACATGGATCTTATTTCTTCTCTTCAGTCTGTGAAGATCGCTCCTGAACATAGAGACCTCACAAGAAAATTCATGAGTGCTCTTCTAAATGAGTGGACATTCTACTATGTCTCTATCAAGAGGACAGAGAATTTGAACACTCTTACTATGACTGAACTTTATGGCATTCTTGATAGATACCGTTTAGAGATAGAGAGTAAGAAGGGCCACTAGACAAGCAGACCTTTGAGTCTTCCTGCTAGAAACGCCTTAATGGTTGATGAAGGCTCAATACCCCCATAACCTCAACAATACCTGACATACAACCAGCAGCCATTTTGCACATCTGGACCTTACATCACTTTACCTGAGACTCTAAGGCTCAACAGGCTCAGCATAGTTCCTTTCAGGACAGCTATGCCTTTGTCTCATGAAGTGGACACCCTAGTGACTTTCAATACTGCTTTGATGATCTAGAGTGCTTCAGTCCAGATGATGTAGAATATGTGGACATTGTCCAACAGATGGCTCTTTTAACCTACAGAGTGAAGAAGTTCTTCAAGAGAACTAGAAGGCAATTCCCTTAGAACCCAACTACCAGCAAGTTTGGGTTTGACAAAACCAAGGCCAAATGTTACAATTGTAACCAACTTGGTCACTTTGCAAGGGAATGCAAGGCTCCCAAATCAAATCCGGGAACCTCACAATCCTCCACACATCCCTCTACATCAAAGCCCACTGGAAAGTCGACTGAGATAGCTGCAATGGCTCAAGAAGTCGACTGGAGCTTTATGGTACAGGATGTGACTCCTGCTCAAGCACTCATGGCTGGAACAGATGATAACAAGGAACATCCATATGACAAGAATAACAATGTCTAGATTTTGGGTAGTGGATGCTCCAGGCACATGACAGGGAACAGATCTCTCCTTCAATAGTTTCAACATATGATGGAGTTCCTGTCCAATTTGGAGCTGAGGCCGGAGGATATATTCTGGCATAGGGAGTATATCCAACGGGAAGTTAAAAGTTGACAAAGTTAACTTTGTCAAACAACTTGAACACAATCTGTTAAGTGTTTCTAAGTTTTGTGATCAAAAGCATCAAATGCTTTTCACAGAATAAGTGCATTATCCTCAAACCAGGGATGACAATTTCTCCGGAATTGGTGCTTCTTAGATCTCTCAGGAAAGGGGATATGTACAAGCTGGATATGAACAATGCTTCTCTAATAGGTGAAGTATCATGCTTTCTTTCCAAATTTGATAGTGATAGAGTCAACACTTTGGCATAAACGTATGTGTCATGTAAATTTTAAGACAATGAACAAATTGGCTAAAAATAACTTGGTACATGGTTTGCCTAAAAAGGAATTTTTCTACAAAGATAACTATGTTGCATGCCTAAAAGAGAAGCAACACAGGGCATCTCATAAATCCAAAAGTGTTAACTCCATCACTATTCCATTACACTTATTGCACATGGATCTTTTTGGTCCCATAAGTATAATGGGCATTGGAAGGAAATCATACTACCTTGTGATGGTTGATGATTTTACAAGATTTACATGGGTATTCTTTTTAAGAACTGAAGATGAAACTGCTAAAACATTAAAATCTTTTATTCTTAAAATAGAAAATCAAATTGATCACATGGTTAAGATTATTAGAAGTGATCAAGGGACTGAGTTTAAGAACTTCATTCTTGACTTATTCTGTAACTCAAAAGGGATTGCCAGACAATACAGTGCTCCTAGAATTCCTCAAGAAAATAGTGTTGTTGAGAGGAGGAACAGGACACTTATTGAGGCTGCTTGAACTATGTTAGCTGATTCCAAACTACCTTAACATTCTGGGCAGAGGCAGTTAGCACTGCATGCTATGTGCAGAATAGAGTTCTTGTAGTTAAGCCACATGGAAAAACCCCTTATGAGTTATGGAACAAGAGGCTTTCTAAGTTCCTTTGGCAGCAGGTGTACCATACTTAACACAAAGGAAAATTTGGAAAAATTTGCTAAAAAGTTGGATGATGCTATCTTTGTTGGATACTTTTCTAGCTCTAAAGCTTATAGAGTATACAACATCAAGAATCAACAATTTGAGGAGTCATCCAATATAGTTGTTAATGAGCACACTCCTTGTGTTAGGGGGAATGGCCTTGATCATATTTTTTATTTAGAATTGTTTCCAAACTATTCTAAACCATCTTGTGAGGATGTTTCAGTTGGAACAGGCGCTCAAAATGATGTTGATGTTGATGCATATCAACTGTTTGAGCTACCCAGACCTCTTCCAAATTCTCCAAGAGCTGCCATAAATCAAGCTTCCACTATTTACACATCTGATAGTATAACTATATTAAGGAATAGTGAAGCTTCAACCAGTGAATCAGCTGCGGATCTTCAAAACTCATCAGGTTATCCAGCACAACACCAATCTGAGGAAAGTAGCATTTTGAAGGAACAGGCAACTGTTAATGCTACTTCACAGCCAACAATTAATGATGTTTCTCATTCATTCAATCAATCCTCATTGAATGAGTTTGAAACAACAGTTGGACAAAGTATTCCTGTTCCTGAGCAAAATATGTCTAATTTGGATCTATCTTTGCAACTGGAAGTGATTCCTCATTTAAGGATTCATAACACTCATCCAGCTGAGAACATCATTGGGGATGTCTCTGAAGGTGTGAGAACAAGATGGCAGACTCATCATGGGCATGTCTACTTGTTCTCATGCTTCTTATCCCAGATGGAACCCAAGAAGGTGGAAGATGCCTTGAAAGATAGTAGCTGGGTTGAATCGATGCAAGAGGAGTTGCTTCAATTCAAGAGACAAAAGGTTTGGAACCTATGTCCGCTACCATCTAGTCAAGTACCTATAGGCACTAAATGGGTTTTCAGGAACAAGAGAGATGATAGAGGCTTGATTATCAAGAACAAGGAAAGACTGGTAGTTCAAGGATACACTCAAGAGGAAGTAATTGATTATACTGATGTTTTTACACTTGTTGCAAGACTTGAGGCAGTAAGGATTTTCCTTGCTTATACTGCATCTGAGAATTTTACTGTCTACCAGCTTGATGTCAAGTGTGCCTTTCTATATGGTGATATAGATAGGGAAGTGTATATGTGCCAGCCTCCAGGATTTGAAGACCCACAGCATCCCAACCATATGTGCATATTAGATAAAGCTCTATATGGGCTGCACCAAGCACCTAGGCTGTGGTATGAGACTTTGTCTTAGTTTCTTTTGAAGAATGGTTACACTAGAGGAACCATTGACAAGACTCTCTTCATAAGGAAGTCTGGTAAGGATATTTTGCTTGTTCAAGTCTATGTTGATGACATCATTTTGGTTTTCAAACAACCAAATTTGCAAGACTTTGAAAGCATTATAAAGAAGAAGTTTGAGATGAGTTCCATGGGAAAAAATGGATTTTTTCCTTGGAATTCAGGTAAAGCAACTGAAGGAAGGGTTTTTCATCAATCAATCTAAGTATGTCAATGACATCGTAGAAAGATTTGAAATTAAATATTGTAAGCCAGCCAAGACACCCATACCCAGAAATCATAATCTTTGTCCTGACCTTGAGAGAGAGGATACTGATCAACATCAGTATAGGGCAATTATTGGTTCTCTGATGTATCTAACAGCCAGTAGACCTGATATCATGTTTGCTACTTGCATTTGTGCAAGATATCAGGCTGGTCCAAAGGTGTCTCACCTAGCTGCTGCCAAGAGAATCCTCAGATACCTCAAAGGAGCACCTAAACTAGGTCTCTAGTATCCTAGGAACAATGATTTTAATCTCTATGGATACTCTGACAGTGACTATGGTGGCTGCAACATTGACAAGAAATCAACATCAGGAGGATGTCAATTCTTGGTGGAAGGATCGTCTCATGGCAATGTAAGATATAATCTTGTGTCTCTACATCAACTTCCGAAGCTGAACGATGCTGCAAGTTGCTATGCTCAGCTGTTATGGATTCAGAATCAGATGTTAGACTATGGATTTAACTTTATGAGTACTCCTATCCATATTGACAACAACAGTGCTATCTCCATCATTGAAAATCTAGTGAAGCACTCCAAGACAAAGCATATTGATATCAGGTATCATTTCATTAAAGATATTCATGAAAAGAATCTGATTAAGCTAATCAAAGTTGATTCAAATGAACAATATGCTGACTTGTTCACCAAAGTTTTTGATGAACAGAGATTTAAGTATCTCATAACAGCTATTGGGATGATAAACATTGATTAGCTTACCTCTTTCGAAAACCTTTTTATTGTTTAATGTCTTATATCAATACAATCTAAGCCATGTTACAAAATGTCTCTCTGAAATTTTATCTAAGTATAAATTTCTTCCAAAGAGAAATTAACCCTTGGAAGATATTTTACATATCTTCCAAAGCAAAATTTCTCCAAGGATAATTTTTCTTCTCGGAAGAGTTTTTAGTCTCGGAAGAAGCGATTGATTACATATCAGATCTACTTCCGAAGCTTACAAAACCTCTCCATTCGGAAAAGCAATATTTACTCTCGGAAGTAACTTTTTACCTTCGGAAGTAGCAATTGCCTTCGGAAGACAAATTACCTTCGGAAATATTTTATATTCGGAAGAGAGATTTTACTGTGTAAAATTTCTTGGGCCCCACACTATAAAAAGTATAAGATTTTGTTAATGATGTCGGATTATTTAACTGAACTAAACCTTGTCGCCCCTCTCACTTCATCCACTAAAACATCACATCACCTTATCCTAACCCCATTACCACCATTCCACCCTCTTTTAAATAATCCCGACTATTCACTTTCATCTCCTTACCACAATTTTTACTGCCCTAAAAGTTTCCTTTCTCCCTAATTCACCCAAGCTCAAACTCTTCTACCTTTAACTTTTCCCAATGGCCTAAATCCTCATCACAATCAAGTCACACTTCTTGACTCTTCGATAGATGCAAACTTCTCTGAAATCATCTTCTTCCTCACCCAATCATCCTACTACACTTCCCTGACTCTTAATCCCACTATTTGCACCAATCACATGGCTGAATTTTGGGATAACGGTCAGGTTAAAACCCTAAATGGGGTTCGTGTAATACGATCCAGCATTTGTGGCCAAGAGTTGGTCATCACTAAACAACTTATCAGGGAGCATCTCGAGCTTCATGATGAGGGTGCACCCATAGAGTTCCCCAAAGCAGATTTAGACAGCACCTACATTCTCATGGGATATGGTCGAGATGTCAAAAGGTTAACTGTCTACAAATTTAACTTCTCATACAACTGGAAGTTCCTCCTGCACATTGCCCTTCACTGTCTGTCCAATATATCTGGGGGATGGGACCAAATTCCATACGAACTAGGGTGCTTAGTTATGGAATGGTGAGAGGCCTCCACTTCAACTACTCAAGATTATGCTTACCAATCTCATTAGAAAACTCCAGAGGGAAACATTCTTTATGTATCCCAGATTTCTTCAGCACATTATCAACTATGAGCTGGACCAGAGTCGGCTTGTCTGTGCAGCCATTCTGCCCGTCCTTCAAATGAGGCCTACCATCTTCAAAACTCTAAAGAAGGTGTCCACCAACTTCATTGGAAGGTACACTTATCTACTTTCAGGTATGACTGTGCAAATAGCTCCCGGTGACATCCCTGTTGACCCCACAGGTGATGAACCCACACCAGCAACTGCCCCCATAATGCCAATTTTACCTTCTCTCCCTATCACCATCACTTATCAAAGACGCCCCAAATGAACCCTTGTTCAATCTGCTCTGATTCAACAAGCTCCTTCTGTTCAATCCAAAAATGCTAGAGTGGAACATTGGGCTCCCACTCAGCCTGAGGTCTCACCATCCTTCACCATTGACCTTAATATGGGTCTTGAGTCTCCTCAGTCTCAAACCCATAAGCCCACTACCCAATCTGAAAGCCCTCAGGGTGAGTATTTACACTCCTTAGAGCAGCCAATAAGGGATAGCCCCACCAGAGGCTCAATGCATGTAAACACTGACCAAGGTCCCAGGTCAGTAGGTTTAACCTCTTTATCTTTCACTGACCTTCTCTTCAAAACTGATGAAGAGATTACGTCCCTCCATGGCCATGAATTTGATCTACAACACCCTCTCCAAGATCAACAGAGACTAGAGAGACCTCTTATCTCTAGCCCCCATCAACAAACCTTTACTGAGTTGAGTCCCACTGATATGGAGGGAACTCATGCACATTCAGCTGCCACTACAGAAGGTGCCTCAATGGACCTGATGGATAGTGGTAACAAGTCTGAGACTAAATCTGTGGCAACCA
Source organism: Flaveria trinervia (assembly GCA_025506515.1). Lineage (NCBI taxonomy): Eukaryota > Viridiplantae > Streptophyta > Magnoliopsida > Asterales > Asteraceae > Flaveria > Flaveria trinervia. Next base: position 112,272,119 of record CM046444.1, on the reverse strand, counting down.
TGCCTTTTGATGACTCTGAAAGAGACATCATTAAGCAGGGGAAACAAGGGTGCCAAGAAACCACATCTGGTGGTGAGGCTGAACATACTAGGTATGTTACCTCATCTCCCCGTGATTCTTCAAAATAAGATGATGGAAGTATGCAACTCCTCATTCAAGACCTACTATCTAATGTGTCAAACATTGAATCCAAGCTTAGGACTTTAGAAGAAAGGTCCGCCCCTCAGCAACTTGAGATTGACAATCTCAAGGCTCAACTAGCTGAGAAACAGATTGAGAGATCTGTTAGGCACGTACCCGTTCAGGTCTCCCTGACCTCTTCCTCTAGCTCATCTAGCTCTCAAGATGATGCTACCAAAAAGGGGGAGAATGTTGAGAGACAAACATCAGAGGAACCATTGAGCCAAACTTCCACTTCTAAATATTCGGCTCCATTACAACTTTTTCTAAGCCATCCCAAGTTATACTAAAAATTAACCAAGGATGCTCAGAGATCTCTATAGACTCTTCTCCAAGTTTCTGCTAAGATCCTCTCGTGATCAGCCTAGCCCCGATGCAGCAATGATGTATTTTGGAGCTGAAGAGCTTCAAAGCCTAAGTGCACCTTCTACCACTATGGAAGAAGTTAGTCAACCTAAGGTCCACATGGAACCTGAGATTCAATTCAAAGGGGAAATGAGGACTGATGGCCCAGCAACTGAAACAGTTGGGACAAAAACTTCACTCCCTTAAACTTCCAAAGCTGAAGTTAAAGCCTCGGAAGTACAAGTCAAGTCTTCCGAAGCTGAAATGGAAGCTGCGGAAGGACTGTTCTCACTGTCCGAGGATCTAATCATCACAGATGCAATTCTAGAGCTGGTATCTGAGGTGAATAGTGAGGACTTTCTCAACAAACCTTTAGCTCAGACATCCTCACTACCTCTCTTGCAATATGAGTCCTCCCTCCAAGAACCACCAAAGTCAAAAGATGACAAAGGAAAGAAGAAAATGACAGCGGAAGAGCTTTAGGAGGAGGAAAGGATTGAGAAACTCAAAAGAAAAGGGAAACTTCCAACTGGGAAGTTGTTAGCTAACAGTTCAAAAGTAGCTGCAGCCAACCAGGAGGCAGTTAACAACAAGAAGAGAGTTGAGGTCATTGACCGGCTCATCAAGCTTGGAGTCGTCAATGAAGACATACTCGTACTACCACTAGAGGAGTAATAGAGCTGGAAAAGGCAACCATACTGCAAAATGAACAACAAATGGAAGTAGTAGGGTTGGCCTTAGAGGAAGAAAGAGAAAGAGAACAGAAGGAAGCTGACATGCAGCTCAGGAGGGAAAGGATAGCTTTCCTAACCTCCAGAGGTTTCTCTCTTTAATAGCTATCTCCACATAATGATGAAATGATCCTATGGCTCTTCAACAAAAAGCAGGATCAACCGGAGAAGAGAGAAAAAGAGCTGCAAGAGAGAAGTTGAAAGAGAAGAAGAAGAACGAAGAAGAAGCTAGGGTCACTGCAACCAAGAAGATAGGTGAGAAAGCCTGGATGAAGGACTATCTCCGGGCTCACGGCTTCTCTGGAAGGCAGTTGGGACCAATGTCTAAAAGGACACTGCAACGAATTGTTAGTGAAATCAAGGCTGACATTCGTTTGGGCAAAAGGAGAGAGATGTATAAAAGGGTACAGGGGATGACCTTTACACCAACCCCTCAACCTAAACCTGAACCAATTCCCTTCACCATTAAAACTGAACCTTTCACACCTAAATCCACACCACTATCCTTACCCACCTCCTCACCTCAACCACCCAAACTACCCATCCTTCAACCCAAGACACTTTCCAGAACCACTACACCACAACCTACCCACAACCTTCCAAACCATCCCCTTAGCCTTCTAAACATTTCTCTCTAGAGGAGTTGAAGGCAATCAAGACAAAGCTCACCAACTGCACAACCTTTAGCGACATCTCCTGTGAGAAAGACTCTATCAAACTGACTTATGTTTATGGATCTTCACGTTCCCTCACAAGAGATCAATTTATTGATCTGCCCAGAGGAACACTGGACCATGCTGCTAAAATTCTAGTCCTCAACTCAGACTCATTAAATGATGAAGAGAATAGACTAAGAAGGAAGCTGGTGACTCTACTGGATACAAAGAAAGAGGACAAGATTCCTAGTCAGCCTCTTGTACCTAGAAAGAAAATAATCTAGTGGAGGTTTGATGAAGCCTCTCACAACTTTGTTATGAAAAGAGAGAATGGAGAAATCAACAGGCTGAATGCCTCCTCTCTGCTACACTCTAGCAGGTTTGACATTGCTGAGTTAGCAGACAAACCATTCTCTAATCCCTCCAACTCTGAAACTGTTGTTCAAATCAAAAATCATCTCAGCAGTCTTCATCTTGATGAGTTAACTGCAAAAGCTAAAATTGAAGAAGAGTTGAAGCTGAGAAGAAAGGAAGACAAGGATAGACCTCCCACTAATGGCACAACCTTTCTACAAATGGTGGAGGGTCCTGAATTGGAACCTATAGTTAGATGGGAATATGATTATAGCTCCTATCAACTAACGCTTTTCAGAGGGACACAACAGAGGGTACATATCATTTAGGGTGACAGACTGGAGTTCCTGTCAACTAATGATCTGTACAAGCTTCTCAGCACCACTTCAGGGAAGAACAAAGAAACTGACAAATATTTACTTTCCTTGGTGCTGAAGGTTTTGAGAAGTAGAAACAAGTGAGGTTTTGGTAGCATCAGCCTAGGGGGAGTTTATTGGATCAAGAAGAAGGCTGGTGCAACCAATACCAAATCACTTAGACAATTTTGGTGCTACTTACAAAAGGCTTCCGAAGCCAAGTGTGGAACTTCCGAAGGAAAGTAGAGTTCTTCCGAAGACAAAGTAAAAGATTAACTTCCGAAGACAAACTCTACTTCCGAAGTCAAAGTACTTACTTCCAAAGATCAAGTCTAAGAAGAAGAGATCAGAAGACAACTTCCGATGTATGAAGAAAAGAAGAAGTCCTCAAGCCTCGGAAGAAGTAGCATCTTCTGAGGTATAAGTGGCTTCGGAAGTACTTGTTACTCCGAATCCATTTAACCTTCGGATGACACTGCTATAAACCAGTGGACATAAGTATGGTCTCTAACACTCCGCTATAGACCTCTGATACTGCATGGCGGTTTCTCAAAGGGCTATGTAGTTGACCATACTTTATTCCAATGTTCACCTTTTTATGTTAGTACAAGTTACCAACTTTAGTTGAATACAAAAGGTCAGGGACATATCCTGACTACCATATCTTAGATAAGATTTTATCTAAGATACCTTAAACTATAGCTTTGTAGTATTTGCTTTAGTTAGAGGATTCTAGCTGGTATCAAAGTATATCCGGCTGTAGGTAGTATTATATATAATTTCTCATTGTAACTCATAATATCATGCTTGTAAGAGTCTTGTAATATTTGAGTTGAGAAAGCAATATATGAAAGTACCTTGAAAATTACTTCTTGTGTTTATTACTACTTATTATATTGTTATCAACTTTTAGAGACTTTGCTTTTATCCGAGTGTAGTTCAAGTGAGTTTGAGAGAAAAAACAAGTGTTAGTGACAAAACCCGATCCTGTAGTTATCTTGCATAAGAACACACATAAAAAATAAATAATTCATTTTTCAATCTTAAAAATTCTTAAAATGAATTAAAGTGACAAAAATATAGCTTTTATTTTTCTCTTCTTAATTTTAAAGCGAATAACTTTTGTTTATACATATAACTTACAAATGTCTAAGCCACGTATAGGTTAACATAACTATACATGTGTAAGTATACAATGAAACATTTGCACCATATGAATCAAGTAGCTTCAGGGGTCTTATGTACACAAACTTACACATTTGTATGTAAAGTGTAAATATATATATATATATATATATATATAATATATATATATATATATATATATATATATATGAACTATTAATCAAAAACTTAATAATTTAGGGGTTTTTTTGTTCTTAAAATATTTTAGTATTGTATAATGAACCATGCCTTGTACAAACATACTTACATATGTGTGTAAACACACATACTATACAAACACACAATATACATAACTGCCCTATATGTTTAAAATTGAAGTAAATGAACAATGTTGTTGCCAGGCATCCTCATACGTGGCGTATAGTTTACATGAGTTGTCTAATGCTGCCACTCATCCTCATATCACTCACATGTGTTATCTTTTAAGTATCTATTGGTGACCATCTTTCCCCATCTTCTTCTATCGGATTTCTTATGTTCTATCTGTGGTTTTGGCTTGGAATTATGATTGTTCCTTGGTCTCTATTCAATTATGTTATGTTGGCTAGGGATTCTCATATAGAACCCTAAATTGGTGTCTTGTGCAACACTTTTTGTAACATCCGTCAATTTTCAAACTACAAACTCAAACTCATACCTATTCAAATCAATCTTGTAAATCAAATTCATTATTTAGTCATTTTATTTATTTTTATGTTCTAAAAACAATAAATGTATCATTTAATCAATTTAACTTAAATTTATAATTTATAAAATAAATTTATAAATGTTAAAATGTTATTAATATCTGTAAGATTTTAAAATATTCAACTAAAATAAATAATCAAGTTATAAGTTCTTGTGAGATTTATAAAGATTTAATAAAAAAGAAGTTAAAATAAAATTAGAGTCTTCATAAACATTGAATTTAAATTGTAAATTCTTTTATTTATTTAAATTATTTAATTCTATATTTATTTTAAATTCTAATCATAAGACTATGTGTAGTGGTTTTGATCAATTATTTAGTTAAAACGACACATAGGCGCCATGTAAGCAAAAGTAATTTCACTAAAACATATTTTTAGTTAAACGTAGTGGTTTTAACTCTTAGAATTATTATGTAATTACTTTTTATTTAGTATTTTATTATTTAATAATATAATAATACATTAATAAATTTATCATTTTATATATAGTTACCCCCACCGTAAACCCCTCCCCTCCATTTTATTTCTCTTTCAAACCCTTAGATCTAAAACTCTATTTTTGCCCATTCTTCTCCTTTCCGTCCATTCTTCCAAATATAGAAAGAAAGCTCCACAGCTAATCTCAACGGCGGGATCTATTTCGGCAATGATCGTAGTGTGGCGGTAGCGGGGTTTGTTCCGATGATGACGGCAAGCGCAACAGCGACTCTTGGTTCATCTTATTCTTATTCGGCAATGATCGTAGTGTGGCGGTAGCGTCTCCCAGTTCTTCTCCTTGTATTTATTCTTATTCGGCGTCGACGGCTCTGTTCCGACGAGATTGCAGTTGTGAGATTGTTACTCGTATACATGTTTGATTATGAGCTACTGATTTAATTCTTGTCTTGTGCATCTTCAACTTTGATTTTGATGCGAGTTTGGAGGGCGTTAAAGCCTTGGCGTAACATATGTTTGGCGCCCCCTTTTATATATTTTCTAAGCTAATCTTATATTGATTTTATATATTTTCAAGAATTTTCTAATACTAAGCTAATCTTATATTGCTTTTATATATTTATATATATTTCAATCATCCTAACATCCAATTGTTCTCATGACTTTATGTTTTTATTTTTATTTTTTCTTCTACTAAATATCTTTTAGTTTTAACAATTATCATTTCATCATTAACCTTCTAACATTCACTAACCTTATAACAATAACTAACATTCTTAAATCAAGCTAAGAATAAGCTAACATAAACAAAGAATCATGTTTGCATATGGACGGCTATATCGTCGTATTTGGTTATTCCACAAGATTATTTCTCTAAATGATGGCTGTGTCAAAGTCTTAGAATATTTTATATAACTCAAATGAAGTCTAATATACCATATATTGACATAATAAAGTTGTTCTAACCCGTTTCATGTTTTATCAATTTTAAAAGTGCACATAAATGTCTTACTATATATTTGATAGAATATAGACTGACTTCAACTAACCATAATTTTGTCATAACAAACTTAGTTTGAGTAAACTCGAACTTCATTTAATATTAAGTTCATTGAATTAAATTTTTAACGATAGTTTATATGTCTTCAAACTAAATCGGAGACTCAACAATAGCCTTCACAAGATAAGTGTGTATTTCAGCACCTTCTGTCTTGTGCTGCTGTTTTGACTTATTTACTGATCTTTTCATAATAATATTTCTGAACGAAAGTTGTCCGGGAGACTCTAAACTAGTCAACTGTATATTTTTATAATTTTATGAAATCGTTTGATATTTTTAAAACTTATTCAAACATATACCAAACATTTTGTCCAAAATCTAAAGTTGGTGCAATAATCATTTTCAATCTACCTTTCGTTTTTTGACATTCTCTAAATGTCTTAACTATTTTAATGAATTCCGAACTCAAGTTATTGTTCTTTTTATCCTTTAGGACATCACCTTTGATTTGACATCCAAGTTTTCTTATGTACTCTACAACCATCATTATACATGTGTGTTTTTCATATCTTTTTTACTTTATTTCACACTTTTTAAGGCGAAACATGTTAAGCTTATAAAATATATACTTGTAACACATCTTGATACTTGTAATGTACAAGCAATTCGTTTATAAACTTGTCATGATTTTTTGAGATATTTGTGAGTCTTATATGATAGTCATCTTGTAAACAATCATTAACTATCGCTAACCTAGCGACGTCATAGATCTATGGGCCTGACAAGCCTATTTGGTGCTAAAGCCGAGGTTATTGCCGGCTCTTGATGACGTATAACTTGTTCATCATGGGAACCAAGTACACTTAGCTAATCGTTATAACTTGTAAGGATATCTTTGTCAATGTTTGATTGTAACATTATGCTATCTATATTTTTACTATATTTGTTAACCTATGACATAAAATGCCTCTTAAACGTTGTTTTCATGCGTATGTATAAATTCATGAGAACTCACCAACATTATGTTGATCTTATTTTTAACATGTTTCAGGATTGCTACTTTGAGGATTTCTTCATGCTTATATAAGACTTGGACTTAGTTTAATTATAGATTTTATGTTGTTGTTTGAATCTTTAGTGTATTGTAATCATTTATTTGTATAGTATTATTAAATGAAAAATAGCACTTAATATTATTTCAACTTATTAAATTTCATGAGCTATGAACAATCGTTTCACATTCGTCCGCCCCGATGATTCCGCCGTCGGTTGGGGTGTGACACTTTTCATAGTGATGTTTGCTATGTTTTGCCTTTATCTTCATTTGTTAGTGTTGATGTTGTGAAAACCTAAATCGATGACCTTATTTTTGTGTGAAGAAGAAGAAGAAGAAGAGAGAAGAGATCGAATACTCAATATCGCATACCTTCATTCATATAACGACCTAACCGAGTTAGTTAGTCGTTACAAATATCCATTGTTAAAATTACACCCCCCTCATATCTGCATTTTATTATATTTATGACTCAAAACTACTTAAAATCAAGTAACAACTATTACATGCTTGCAACACTTATATTGATCCCAGATGAGTAAGGTTATGAATACTTATATGCTTCGCGGAAATCAACTTTGAACGGGAATATTTCTCAGCCTATTTTGGTATTCACTTTTGTAGTTTTTTATTGATAAAGTTTGACACTAAATTGCTCCGGAATTCTTCAACTGGATAGAGAGGATGGTGGAGATGTCAGATGTATGTAGAGAAACCTTGAATATGAATTTGGTGAAGAACACTGGTACTTGACACCTCTTATCATCTTGGTCTGGTACGTTCTTGATCTAGCTAAGATATCTTCCAATTACTCGATTTGTGATTTAGATTGAGGTGTTAGCTTTCTTAATTATTTCATATTTACGATGCCGTAAAAGAACTCCTGGTGTATGTTTGCCTAATTGTGGTGTGTGCAGAGTGCAGACAGATGTTAACTGGGTCAGGTTATGATCAGGGTTTGATGATAGATAATATTTCTTTTAATCTTTGCAGTTTAAGGGAAACATGCTTACATTTGATCTTTGGATTTGAAAAGCTTCTATTGTTATTAGGAAGAAGGGGTATGCTCACGGGTGTGGGTAATGTAGTTTACACACTTATACATTTTCTTATATCGATGTCATAATTCTTTGAGTTGCTGCAACTGTCTTTATAACATCAATTACCAATGGGTCAATACAGCCCAATAGGAATCACAAATGCTTACAACGCTGATAGTTTTAGTCCATTGAAATATGCTCTTTCAACCTAACAAACGTTAAATACTAATTGCAAAGAACTCTATTTTACTTATTTGGGCTAAAACCAACCTTGCATTTCTATAAAATGATTTAAATCACTATCTGCACTTCCATCATTTTTTTCCTCTACATAGGATACCTGTTTCAAAATGCACATATCATCATCAAAGAAATTTTAAGAAGACGCATTAATTGCATTTCTATATATAAGTTGAGACTTCTTACTTATATTTGCCTATTAGGATAGCAGGTTAGTGTGTATAAAAAGTTTTTTTTTTTTTTTAACTCAACATACCATCTGAAAAATGTTACTAACTTGATATATTTAGGCTTTTGTTTGCTGAAATTTTGTTGTTGCTTCTTTGTTGTAGAGAATATTGTGAGTGTGTTTAAAAAGGATGGTAAAATTCTTCATGTTTTGGCCACCCCCACCAGCGAGTAACAGTAATTTTGTCTTAAAGAGGTCAAACAAGAAACTGTTGATCTGGTATGACATCAAAACCCTTATTCTACATTTTTTCTTTTTACTCATTTTGAAATCATCATTGGTTGTTGTTGTTATGTTAAACCTGAAATTCTGTTAAACGTTTATCTCAATTTCTTATAACGAATCATTTGAGATTGCAACGAACAACACATCATCGTTGGTTAACACATCATCATAATCTTTGTTTTAATTTACCTTTTTGTGCCATTTGTTAGTAACTTTCACTTATTTAGGTATGTCATTTCACTAATTAACTTTTGGTAATGGCTACTATAGTTGTTTGGACTTCCTATAGTTGTTGAACCAGGCAAAAACTTAAAATCTACTAAACCAAGTTTAACATTATAATTAGTATGTTCATTTCCCTATATTTTATCTGGATCAGTTATGGTAATAATTGGTTTTTTTATTCACAGAAAAAGTTAGTGTCCTAGGATGGTTTATGTACATTCACATACCCTCTGCCTCTGCGTAACCCTTTTGCATTTTTATTGTTTGATGGAGTTCAATCACATTTCTATTTTTAGTATAATGCATTCCTGGTTGTCCAACGTCATGATTTAAAGCTACCGTATGTTTGTTCTTGGCAACATGATCCTTTTTTAAGCTTTTTGATGTTATATACCGATGTGCTGCATGTAGGTGAGCTTTAAATAATGATTTACACAATTTTCACGTTCTTTTGTTTTTGTTTTCAGCCTTTGCGCGTTCAGTTCTGTTATTGTTGGGTGCTGAAATGCTTACACAATCGTTTTCCCATTTTTGGTGATAGATTGATCTTAGCTTCGTTTATTATTTCATGTTTTTATAACTTTGCAGCATTTAAGCGACCTGTTGTTGCAGATGAATGCTCTTTGCAGGTTTGTTTGTTTGTCACTGTTTGTCCTTCTGGATCTGTTACTTTCTATGGTGTAGTGCAGCCGGAGGTAAGAGGGAATAGCAAAATGTGCAAAATGTTTATACAGTTTTTGCAATTCCTTTTTAATATTGAATTCGCATTGAACCCCTCTAAAGTAGGTTTTATGGTCAAGTAACTCTTTTCACATATAGGTAGTTATATATTAAAATAGCATCTAAATACATATTGTATTTATAGATGCATCTATACGATTGTTTTCATGATTAATTACATGTATTTATCTTATGTGATTCTAACATATTAACATAAATAATTACATAAACAGTTCATATGGTTTGCTTTAATTTTAACTTTGATCTCTGCCTTCGAAAAATCACATGTTTAAACCAATATTTTGTCAAAACTTAATACAAACCATGCTGAAATGGACGTCTTTCAGCTTTTCCACATAAACATAATATTGAATGTCACCTGTCAGTTTTTGGTGAATTTTAAATTTTGATTTTGTCTCTTCTATTAAATAGTAATAATTTTTTCTCAAATTTGGAAAATAATATGATTACATCAACAGTCCTATATTTTTTTCCATAAAATATCTTTTAGAAGTATATGATATGTTATTTTAAATATATATTTAAAAAATTATTTAACATATATAATACACAAGTTTCTAACACAATATGTATAATATATGCTAATATTAAAATACTCATTGGCCCCATCTCAAACCAACTTGTCTTAAACACTCCACCCTTACTCATGAATTTGCCTTCTCCGTCTCCATCTCGGCTCGCACCATATCCTAGACCAACCATGTGTTGTCACTTTCCCTATCATCTTCTTCATTTGTCACACGCCACCATAACCACCATCTACTCATCAAAATCATTGTCACCATTACCACCACCATTGTGTAGACTACAGAATCCTTGTCACCCGCCTTTAGATAGATTTCCTATGCAAACAAACATAGATCATGGTGGTGACACTTTTGATCTTTGAAGTTCCACTTGACCAAATGATAGGTTGTTTCAGGCAAAGAGGGAGGTAGTGATCTTCATGGAGACAGTAACTTTGGCTTTCATATCTAGGCATGGTGTTTGGTTTTCTAGTGTGTATGCGGTTGTGATCAATTAAAAGTGAGTTTGTGGCGGTCATTTACATGAGCCAAACGAGAGATGAGGTAGATGGAAGCAAGGGGGGCACACTTATGTTAAGGCAACATTTACTTTAAGTTTCTGTATTTCTTTAAACTTAAATGGGATGAGGCTCATAACACGTATCCTTCTAAATAATTTAGTTGATAGAAAAAGTTAACATATAGCCAAATCAAGAACCAAGTTTGTTGCATTTTAACAAAACATAGTTCTAATCGGTGGTGTACCAATTTGAAGCCAAAATCACAATTTGCGTGTGTATATATAAACTCTGTAATTAATTCATATCAAACTAATTTTTAATACTTATAGGCCAAATAACTAACTACTGTCTGGAACTGAAAATCGCACAATGTCATCACATTTTTACAGTTTATTTAAGTCATTCTATTACATTAGACAAAGATTATGTAAATACTAATATAACAACTGCTTTATCATGGTGCATTTCAACTTCTTGCTCACCCTTTAACAAGTGATATCAGAATGGCCCTTGGCACTTGAATTGATACACAAGATGAACAAAAAACAAGTTCAAACACGCCATAATTATCCCATTTTCCAACTTTTAGGCCAAAATCCTCATTATTTTAACAATAACGATCATTTCTAAACAACACATGATTAAACGATAAACAATAATAAGCACGGTGACTTTAGCAACCCGGATTAATTCTCAACCCATAAGATGACATTAATACAAAAAAATGCTATTCCATAAGACATCCTTTTAATCAAAGTAAAAAAGATACTATTGTATTGCCAGCCCATAGTTGACCCAGCTGACTCTTTGAATATATTCTTTTCATTCCAAGTAATATTAACTAGACATGCAAGAATAGTGAATTACCTGTGAAACATCAAGCCCCCGACGATACGGATTAGATGAAGAAAGTCTTTGAGAAGATGGCAAGCAGATAAGTCTTCTTTCACAGGTACCACGCAACACACCAACAAAAATATGCACTCGCGTCTTTATTTACAGACAAAATGGAGGCTGTTGTAAATGAGTATTTGCTAAAAATCTTGTGCAGGCATTGCAAATTGAGTTGCAAAGTTTTCAACTTGGGCCCTAAGATCGATAATATCTTTGTTGTTTTCAAGACCTTTCAAGAAGGATTTCAGCATTTTTCCATGTTCCCTCTGCACTGAACTTGTGATTTGAGCTGCTCGACACAGAAAATCCGCCATTGTCTCGAAATCAGATTCCAGACAGCCTCGTGAGGTCATTGCAGGAGTACCTATAAATGTATATTCATCAGTAGACAGTAGTGCACAACCATCCTATAGATAGTAGATGTGGCAACATGGGCAGGTCACAAAAAACCTTTTTATTCAACTTTTTTAACACGATTTATAATTACATACAGGTGGTTAAATATGGTTAAAAAAAGTTATTTAGTTAACAATCTGATATTTTATTTGCATGCTTCATTTGAGCCATTTGACTTTTCACTTGAGTAGTTTCTTAACTTAACTTTTGGACCCGCTAAGAGGTATAAATTACCCAAACTGACCCGTTTACTAGTAAACTTCTAAACTTCGAATACGTCCACATTTTTAACAGGCAATTGCATATCTCCCCCTTCAAAATTCTAAAATTTCATATTTCCCCAAATCACGCTTAAAGAACATTGTACTTATGCATTGAAAACTTGTGTTTTCGGGGCAATATGTAATTTTTCAGATGGAAAGAGGATATATGCAATTCCCTCAAAAAAATATTATACAGATTTATATTTAAATAGATTGATTATACTCATGGATAAAAAAGAATCTGGAGTTAGTACTCACCAATCCTCACTCCTCCAGGAATGAGAGTCCCATTATCGTCAAATATGGCTGTTTTGTTAACAGTAATATGACACATCTCACATACTTTCTCCAAGTTTTTACCTGAAAAAGAGAACACAAAACATGAGGACCATACATCAATGATAAGCAGCAAAAAAGTAAGTCCCATGCAGAGCAATGCATATTGTAATTCTGTTTCCCTAACATCTGAAATAATTTAGGGTTTTAGTTTATTCCATGTAATATTTTAGCTTATTCCATTTAGGCATCATGTATTATATAATATTATAAAATTTTTAAATTAAAATACAGATAATATTTACAATATTTTTAATCCATGAATAACCTAAAATAGGATAATAGATAGAACTAGACACAATTTACAAATAAACCTAGTATATCCCATGCATGGTTTGACTATGTAGGGTCTGGGAGAGGTAAGATAGGAGGCAAGCCTTTCCTTTATCCAAAAAATAGAGAGGCCACTTCCAATGAGACCCCTCACTCCAAAAGTTTTGAGAGTAATAGTGACACAGAAATTATGTAATATGTAACATACAAAGATACAACACACAATAAGCAACCATAATGAGGTAAGCACATAAAGTAAAACCTCTGTAAATTAATAATGTTAGGACCGGGATATTTTACTAATTTAGCGAGATATTATCATATCGATAAATTAATAAATTATTAATTTAAAGAGTTGACTTATATTTGTGAGCAACTCTCAAATTAATGCATCGACCTTCAAAATTTCCATGTCTGTTCACTTTTCCATTTGAATAAATAAGAAACAAGGACTTTCAAAATTCGCATGTACATTCACACATTAATGAACTTTGTCACTCGGAACAGTGATAATGCTTCAACACTCCCATAGAGGGGGCGGGGACGAAATTAATATTACACTACCAAACCAAATATTTTCATTACCGAACCAAAAATCATCACTGCTGACGGAAAAAAAGGGGGCGGGGGCCACTCCTGGCCCCTGTTATCCTTCGCCATTGACTCGGAAAGAAGCATTGCAAGCAACAACTATTCACAACTTTTTGTTACAATACGAGAATACAGTGTCTCAACTCTTAAGTGCAATGGGGAGATTAAAAAATGAACTCAATATAGATTTGAAGTTCACAAAAAAACAAGTGACTATAGATTCATTTTCTACTAGACAATCCTAGAATTTTGGAAATTGGAATAATTTAGTAATTATTAATTTATAATTTCACTGGGACCAATATATTATTAATTTATTATTTTATCAATTGGGATCCAATTTTGTACTAGCCCCAAGTTGGGATCGAACAACTTATTAATTTTATCAAGGTTATTAACTTATCGAGTATAAAATTATAGAGGTTCTACTGTAGCTTGAGCATGTCTTAAGCTAGCTAACAATAAGATGGCATATAAAGGTACCAGTTCATCCAGACTAAGAGGTCAAAAACCAAGACAAGACATCCCCAACGAAACTAAATGAAACAAGAGTATACACACAATGTAATCAATATAACAAAGTGTAAAACACGCTCAATGCGCAGCTATATAAGCTGTATTTACAGTCAAAGTTATTAAAAAACAAAAAAGAAAAAAAAGAAATCATAGAAATAGAGAAAACAATCAACTTAGACCAAAAAAGAAAAAAATAATAAAACTCAATTGCTGCATATATAGTGTAGGAAAATATGTAGTTCATTAGAAAAAATAAAACAAAAAGTACTACAGCTCTCCACGACTGCACTATGCTTCAGCCAGTCCAGCCCTAATGTGTGTAACCTTTCAGCCAACTCAAAATTTACCAACTCAAACCTCAGGCTCACTTTTTAAAACCAAGAACTAAAGACCAGTTGTACTAAGCACACTAGCAGAGTGCTACCCCATCATCTCAAGCCTCAGGCTTGAGATGATGTGTGTGACTAGTTGTACCAAGCACACTAGCAGAGTGTTACCCCATCAAAGCCCTAATGTGTGTGACTAGTCACCTTTCAGCCAACTCAAAATTTACCAACTCAAGCCTCGGGCTCACTTTTTAAAAGCAAGAACTAAAGACCAGTTGTACTAAGCACACTAGCAGAGTGCTATCCCATCATCTCGTACATTTTTTTACCACATAAGAACCTACTGGAAACAGAAGCATTCAATACCCATGCAAATGATGTGTTTTTCCTCCTGTTTATGTTCCATGTTTCAGAACTCTGCAATGCTTTAGAGATCAAAATACTTTTCGCTAGCCAGAAAACTTATATTACCTAGAGGTTGTGTCTTAATCTTGTCAGCAAATAAAATGTATATCAATATTTCCATTTACCATATTCAAAGCAAAAAACTAATAGTATAAATATAATTCCTGCATGCTATTTAGGGAGAATGTAAAAATCTTTCATCGCTGCTGGTAATTGCTTGGTCATATTAGTAACTTTTAGTGGAAAGTAAAGCAGCAATGAGATGACAACAGATTTTATATCTTGTCCTAAACCAACAAAATGAACCACATTATAAATTCACAGAAGAAAAAATTAAGGTGAAAATAGAGGATTTGTACCAGTCACTCCAAGATTTCTAAGATCCCAAAGTAATAGATGATTGTCAGTCCCTCCTGTGACAAGCCTGCAGTTTCTTCTCAACAAAGCAGATGCCAATGCCTGGGCATTTTTCTTCACATGCTGCATGTACTCCTTGTATTCTGGCGTAGCCAATTGCTTCAGTGCAACCGCAAGGGCAGCAATATGGTTATTGTGTGGCCCACCTTGAAGTGCAGAACACACAGCAAAATTTATTTTTTCCTCAAAGTCATATTTGTCACTACCATCACCTTGATTTAATAGCATTCCACTTTTCCTAGGCTTTGGACCCTTTCTGTAAAAGATAATACCTCCTCGAGGACCACGCAAGCTTTTATGAGTAGTTGAGGTTACAATGTCACAAAATTCAAAGGGGCTTGCGCATTCCTATAAAAAAATAACCATGAACATATAAAGTTTTTCATGAACAATTGTACATGATAAAGCTGAGACACAAAATGACACATTGGCAAATGTAAATAGATGAGGTACTGACACTCAATATCAGATGTGTTTCCCTAAGGAGATTGATTACTGTTTACTGCCATTATCAGCATCAAAGCCTCCTTCACAGATTTAAAACCCATCATGTCTAACGGTAAGACAATTTAATATAAGAAACTCATTATTAAATAAGGCTAAACCAAGATGGCAAGATATAGCATAATGTTAGCATATGATAAAAGATATCAACATTGCCAGCCAAAATAAATAGCATACTGTTAAAAAAAACTAATCAATTCACATATGCAGCCTGTAAACTTAGTATTGCACCTTAAAAATTGGCATAATGAACGATGAAATAAACAACATGAATAAGAACACTCAAATTTAAATCAATGGTAGAGTAAGAAGTAAGAACAACGGAAAACTACCAACTTCTTAAACAAAAGTAGAATTTGCAACTATACAATTGACCAACTTTAAAGATGGATATCTATGAGCCAAACAAAGCCTACAGTGAGCAAAGTACAACTCATAGCAATGAACAGTGTAACCACTAACAATAACATACAGCGACAAGTGAAGCGGATAACCAGCAACAATTTAGCAATTAGCAAAAAGATTTTACCTTGGCAGCAATAAGACCACTAATTTGAGCCATGTCACACATCAGGACTGCACCACACTTATCAGCAATCTGCCTAAATTTACGATAATCCCATTCCCTAGGGTACGAGCTCCCACCACATATAAGTATCTTCGGTCGAAAATCAACGGCTCTTTCCTCAAGCTTCTCAAAATCTATAATGCCCGTCTGTGGGTTAACCTTGTAAGAAAGACTTTCAAAAAATATTGAAGCCCCTGAAACTTTCATCCCATTAGGCGTGTAATACCCATGACTCGTGTTCCCTCCAGAAGGCGTATCCAACCCCATAATTCGATCACCAGGCAACAGCAAACCAGTATAAACCGCGAAATTGGCAGACGTGCAAGAATACGGTTGAACATTCACCCCCCAACTCTCGGAATCAAGACCAAAAGCAACTAAAGCTCGTTGGCAACAAAGGATCTCAATTTCATCAATGTATTGATTCCCAGCATAGTACCTAGCACCGGCATACCTTCAGAATACTTATTGCTCACATGACTGCCCAAAGCTTCCATAACAGCCTTACAAACAAAATTCTCAGATGCTATCAATTCAATACCATTGTATTGCCTACGCTTCTCTTTCTCCAAAATCTCAAATATATCAGGATCAGCAGCCTGAAGGGACTGATTCCCCCAAGCTCGAACCGCTTGCCTACGAGATTCAAGACTTTGAACATGACATCGTTTCGTCAGACTATGAGACGAAGCGGAATCGGTGGTGGCACAGGAGCTATTATTATTGTGATTATTATTATTATTATTGTTATTATCCCTCCGCCTCTTCAAACACATAGAATGCCCTAAAATTCGAAACTCCCCATCTATCTCCTCATCATCTTCACCCCCAACTTTACTCTCCTCATTCAAATCCATACTCCCGTCGTTCATCTGCTGGTGCTTCTCATTCAAATCCATCGTCTTGCCCTCAGCTACAGTCTGTTGCTCCATCAATTGAAGAGGCACACCAGACACAACATGAGGGGAAGAGCTTCTGAAACTCGAATCGATTTGAAACGAAAGAGTGTCGTTGCCTGATTGACTGGTGTGAGACGAGTGAGGAGCAAACCCTAACGACAGATTCGGCTGTGAAGCACGGGTGAAATCCATAGGACAAAAAACAAAACAACACTGGGAAACAAACTCCGTTCACCTAACAACAACAAGAAGAAGAAGAAGATGGATAACAGCAATCGAGGACGAAGAATCGGAGACTGGTGATTTGGGATTCCATTGATTGTTGGATGAAACCCTAATTGTTTGAGAATTGAGATTAGAGATTGGGTAAGTTGTGGGGATGAATTGAGGGGGTGTTGATGAGAAGATTGTGACAGAAGAAGTTTGGTGGCACACAGAGAAAGATGATGAATCGAGATGAGGCGAAAATGGAATTGAGGGAGAATGGCGTGGGTTTGACGAAGGGGGAGGGGTGGGGTGGGGTGGGGTGAAGGGGGGTGTATATGGACACGTATTGCATCGGGTTATCGAATCGGGTCGGGTTGGCACCGCGTAGGAAACCCGGAAGGCAGTTAGGAAGTGAATGTTGGTTAGGGTTAACCGGAAGATGGGCTTCTTTGTGATAGGTTTTCAATATTAAATACCCGGGCTTCAATCTACGTTATAATCTCGTGTATTACAAAGATTAACTAAAAATTATTAAATATCTTTTTAATAGAAAGTTAATAGTTGTAAAATATTAAATATAAAAGTATGTTAATTAGTTAATAAAATATATTTTTTTACTCTTTTAAAATTTTGTTTTGTTTATCAATTTCTCAAGTTTAAAAATTGGGGGGCTTGTTTTGTAATAAAATAATTTTATATAAAAATTTTATTGTTTAATAAGATTATTTAAAAATTTTCGTGGTTTTAGAAAAAAAAATCATAGTTTTAGACAATTTTGATTTTGAGAAATATATTTTCTAATAAAAACTTAGTTGTTATTTAATGAAAACATATTTTTTTACAATTTAATAATTAAAAAATAACTTGGATTTATAATATAAAGAGAGAAGGCAAAAGTTCTGAAAATTAGTTATTTATATTTTAAAATATAATAAATAGTATGGGCGAAAAAGCTAAGGGGTTGTTTGAAATGGCTGACCCTCTGACCATTGTCAGCACGTTTGATGTTACCAACCTCCCAACTAACCGGTCCTATACTTTTGACCCAGACATTTTTCTGGTTTCACTGACCAAATCTCCCCTACCGTTCCTCCCCTCCACCGAGCCTCTTCGCTCGCCGCCCTTCCTCCACCGCCCTCCTCCCTACGTCGCCCTCCTCCCTCCGTCGCCCTCCTCCCTCCGCCGCCCTCCTCCCTCCGCCGCCCTCCTCCCTCCGCCGCCCTCCTCTCTCAAGTATTGTTGTATGATCTATTGATGCATGTATTATTCAACACTATTGTTGTTGTATGATCTATTGATCTGCAGTAAGATATTAGGGTTAGCTTCTTGAAGTGGGTGTAATGGAGTTTGTTAAGGTTCTCGAAGTGGGTGTTAATGGGGGTCGGGTAAAGGAGAATATCAATAACATTCTTCAAAAAGAAAATCAAGTGGGGTAAGGATGGGTTCAAATTTAGAGTTAGGGTAAAAAAGTGAAAATACTTTAAACAAACAAATATACTCAACAAGGTCTCGAGTAGCTTATCCGGTTTTAATTATTTTTATTGATTAGTTAAAACACAATAAATAACACAAGGGAAATATAATTATTTTTATAATTCAACAGAGTCAGTCAGATGTAGACTAAGTCAGAACTTCTAACTAGGTCAGTTTCTGACTCAGTCAGATCTTACTGAGTCAACGGTAATCAAACAGCCCCTAAGGGGGCGTTTGGTTGTAAGGAAAAGAATGGAATAGAATGAAATTGAGAAACTAGTATAATTTTCAAGTAAAATTATGTTTGAGTGAGTAGTGAAATGTAAAACCCAAGGTAATGTTTCACCTCAAATTCCCTTGGTTGTGAGGTTTCAAATTCCCTCTCTAGGTGGAAGGATTTTGAAATCTCACAACCAAAGAAATTTGAGGTGAAACATTACCTTGGGTTTTACATTTCATTACCCACTCAAACATAATTTTACTTGAAAATTATACTAGTTTCTCAATTCAATTCTATTTCATTTCATTCCTTCCAACCAAACGCAGCTTAAGGTGAGAGGGCTTGTGAGAATACTATATGACATCATATGTAAAGTATTATTAGGTTAATCAGGATGCCTATAGGGTTCTTACAAAAGTTATTTAGAAGTTTGGTCTATTTGTGATAGTTTTTCTATGTGAGGATGGGTAAGGGGTTATATGGTAAATTTTAAACTAATAAATACTAAGCTAGTTAGAGATTTGTTTGGATAAAAGACTTTAATTTTATAAGTGTTGAACTATAATTACTGTTTGGTTGAATCTTTGAATAACTGTACAGAATAAATATTTTATCCTTTAAACTATTTTGTGTCGAATGAAATATACGTGTTTGGTCATATTTCTAAAGCACTGTGTTGAATGATGAATAATTATAAAAAAAACAAAATATAAAGGTAATTCAAATTACATATTAATCCTTCAAAATTCATAGAAACATACTAAAATACAAATATAATAGTAGGTTCTATTAGCAACACCAATGTCCTCCATCAAAAGAACATTTTTCTTTACCCCATCACCAACCAATACTCAAAGGCATAATGTGTTTGAAATTCATATGCTATATCTTCACAAAAAACCTGTAATGTTTATTTATTTTATATAGTTTACAACTTCAAAATGTTGTAATCAAATGTCAAACACCCACTGTTAAAGCAACACTAATCAAGATATATATATTCCGAGAATAGTTTATTAATAAAAAAAGCAATTACATGATTACTATTTTAATGTATCAAGATCGCATTATGTTGATCCGGTTAAAAACAAACTGCAATATGTTATACAACTCCCATTGAATACCTATGCAATAACAATCAAGCTAGGGCTCATATCCGTCAACGAGCTGAGGTTAACAACTCGCAAGTTTCTTCGAATATCAAAAGATTATACTTACCCATTTCCCCAACTATTCAAAATCACGCCCATAGCCCCAACTATTCATAGAAATAGTTGTCGGCTCATACGAAACCAACTGATACGACCCACATGGACACTCGTAGCCCAATGTAGATGGAGGACGAATCAAGTCCAGCAACAAGGCTCATTAGGATGACCCGAAAGCCCAAGAAGTTTCAAGTTAGGGTTGTTACTTAATTGCTATTTTCATGCATGCATATTTCCATTTCGTATGTGCATTGTTTCACTTTCTTTTTCCATGATCCCATGTTTCCATGTTGCATTTCTTCATGTTTCACATGATGGTTTTAGTAACTTGCATTGCATTGTATTTAAGTATTGAATGTTAAAATAAATAGATATTAGAATATTGCTCCCAAACGGTTCTTGCTTCTTTATCTTTGGTTTTTTTTGGAGTCTAACCCGCTCCAAGGGTCTATCACCGATGGTTAAACATATTATCAATGTAGTTTGAAATTTTATAAAATAATATTCAAATTTAATAATCCAAAATTATTACTCACCGGCCGATATTAACACATACTATTAATTTAGCAATTAACAATTTAAACTTTCACTTTTATTACTAACAATATGCTCTACAACATAATTATCAAATATTCATGTTTGATTCGCATACGATTTTGTTTACAATATGAGCGCAATAAAAAAAAGATGCTAAATTGAGTCTAAAATTAATACAAATCAAGTGTGAATGTATAATAATTATGCTAGTGGCATTTTCATTAGTAATAAAAGTGAATGTTAGTTGTGTCACCGACCAAATTAATATTATGGATTACTATAGAGAAATAAGTAATATCTTGGTATTAAAAATCAATTTTCCGTATTCAAAAAGATGTATTTTAGCTTTCTCATGATCTCGAATAACTTGGATTCGTCTTGATGTGAACAGGAGGTTTTTAGCCTTTATGACATAAATGATAAATTGGGCTGGTGTGTATGCCACACTATCGAATAGTTTTTGCCCTCGGAGGAATCTGATGTTGATAACAAATAAGATAATTCCGTTTTTTAAATGTATGGACAAATTTAATGAGATTGGGACTTGGGAGTAATATAAATTGTGTAGGCTTATACGAGGAAGAGTAGCTTATGTTAAAATTCAATAATAATTGTTTTTTTATATAAAAGAGATGTTTAGCGACTAAAAATGTGAGGGAGTGTGTCGTCAACAAACCACTTAGCTGGTGAACCCACTATGACACTAGATATGGTTTAAAAAAAACTTGAACTCGATGGGTATACATGAAACCCGAAACATATAGGACGGTATACATAATACTCGCCGGTATGCCCGATACCCGATGAGTAATTACCGACTAATACCCGACGGGTAATGGGTCGGGCATAGGACAAGATTTCAAAACCGGGCATGGGCTAGAGATCACCAATACCCGACCCATTTCCACCCTACATGACACCCCGATCAACTCTATCACAAAAGGAGGGCCGGTGTTCCTCCATGATTGAGATTTACGGGCCTCTACCACGCTCCCGTTGCATTTGGCCTTAGATATGGTCCATGTGGCTTAGAAAAAGTAATATTTTTTAGTACTAACATTTAAGAGTAAAAAAGATTTAATTTTGTGCTTTAACTTTTGTAACAAGTTTAAGTATGATGATGAACGTTTGTTAAATATTTGGTTAAATAAATTTAAAATAACAAAAATACTCTTAACTTGCAAAAATACAAAGACTAGTTATATGATGTAAAATAATAATAAAAGATCTCTCTCATCTTCATTTTCATATATCCTTCTCATTTCATCTTCATTTGCATATTCTTTGATCTTCATCTTTATCCTGATTTTAGTGAACACCTCTAAAACCCTTCAAGGTCTTACAAGTGAAACCCTAGTCACCCATTTATCATGCATTTTCATATCTTTAGTTTGATCAACATCCTAAAAAGAAATTCAAATCTTTCTTTAAGATAAAAAGGAAGAGTTAGTGTTTACACTCAAAACCTTCTACAGAGAAAGATATGTGGTCGACGTCATCGGCTTAAGCCTCCACTACGGTGTGGTGGTGATGTGGTTTTTGTGTTATGGGTCAAACCAAAATCATTTGATTTGTTTGATGGGTATATGGAGGTCAAAAGAAGCTTCAGATCATGTTATTGAATCATTTTGGTGATTTTAGGAGCTTAAACTTTTCTTCTTCAACGAGTTTAGATCCAAATCATGAGCATGATGAGTTTTTAATAAGGTTTTCGATGTGGTGTGAATAGCTTTATTATCATTTATGATAGCCTCTAACTTTTTTAAGGATTTGTACATATTTTCCCTTCTTAAGATCATAAATTAGATATTGCCCTAATACATCAAATTAATTATATGTGTCCCCTTTCTAATACGTATATATATATATTACATATTTGATGATTTCATCAAAGTTAACCTATCAAATGTTTATTTTATCTTGTTTTTACTAATGGAATTTTACATATTGATGTTTTGTTATTATAACCGTTTAAAACTTTGAAATTTATGTTTTTATTGGATGTATAACTTTAATTATTGGTGATTATTTGAAATTAAATTTTAAACGATTTTATTTGGAGTTGTAACTTCATTAAGTGTATTTACATAGAAGACTTGAAATTGAAAAAATATGTAATTGATGTTTTTAGGAAGTGAAATACGTAAAAGTAACTTAGTAGAAATATGAATTCAATAATTATCCAATTACTAATTTGAATACAATGGATAAATATGTAATATATATATATCTATACTATATATAAAACAGATGAGAGAGATGGTTTAAGATACCCTAATATTAAGAATAATTACTTTGCTTAATACATAAGGTACAGTCACTTTTAAATGTAAAATAGTAATTATATCATTATTTACAGATTACCTACTTACAATTAGTTACATAATAATCATATACTTACTAACACTTACATAAAAATTTTAAATATTTGCACTATTTGAACTTTACATTATTTTAAGAACCATATAAACCTTTAAATTTTGAATTATTTTAGAAACTTTAGGAACCATATAACATTTTAAATTTGTATTATTTTAATTCGCGCTTGTCCTCAAACATGTTAGATTTTTGTAAAATATTACAAGAATAACAAAATACCATAAACGTGAGCCAAGTAAAAAATGTTCCGCCATCACGTTGCGCCCCGCCGCATCACGCAAACACCCTTCTAGTGTTTTAAAAAGAGAATTATGTAATTAAATTTTTAGCTTGGCTAAATATGTAATTAATAAGTTTAGAAAAAGAAAATACGTGAATCTCCCAACTTTTCAACTATTTTTGGTTCTTGAATCAATTTTGAAGGTTACATACAAAATTATTAGAGTAAATTACACGGATGGTCCCTATGATTTGGTTAAAATTTTGGATTTGGTCCTTGAAGTTTTAAAATTATTAATATAGTCTCGAATGTTATAATTATCTTTTATCAATGGTCCCTAATCTGTTAGTTCAGTTAGTGATAATAAATTTATCAAAATAACTATTTTACTTGTAACATCAACGTAATTTCATTTATTATAATTTTTATTATCAATATGTTTATTATTTAGTACACTAATAAAAAATTATTTTAAAAATGTATTCTTTTAAATGTTTGGTTTATATTTTTTTATAAAACAAATATGCGGGCTTTTTAAACCTTTATAAAAATGTTTTTCTGTATAAAAACGTTTAAAATTGAATTGTTAATAAAAAACCTAAGAATTTATTTAAGAAATGATGTTTTAAAAAATGAATGGTTTTAAAAAACTGACTTTAAAAAACCAACCAGTTAAAAAAAATTTAAATAATAAAAAGTTTTAGAATGACGTATAAAAATGAACGGCTTAAAAACCAAACATTTTTAGTAAAAAATAACATTCTAGACAAGGTGTTAGTAAAAAAAGGCATTTGACTAAAGCAAAAGGGTGTCCGTGCAATATGGCAGGACAACATTTTATATCCGGTACGAGTTCTGATTTTTGTTATTCTTATAGTAATTTTACAAAATTTAATTATATTTTTTCTAAGCTAAAATTTAAAACTTCAAATAAATAGATTTTGCATGACGAGTTGTACATTTATGCATTAACTTATTGTACGTTACAAAAAACATATACGTTAAGCAAAAGATTTACACTAAAACATTTAAAAAATACACATTTACGATTGTAGTATCAAAAAGTTTTTAAACATGATAGATTGATATAACAAAATCTTAACACAAATTAAGTTATTTTTGATTTATGAATAGATAATTTAAAATTTTATGTCATTTATAATAATTATAAGGTTATCTAATTTTAAGGGGTAATTTGTAAATACAGTTAAAATTTTATTTTTAAAATAGTTGTACCTTATGCATTAAATGAGTTAAGTGTTCTTAATTTTATGGTATTTTAAAATACCCTTCTCATATACTTTATATATAGTATATATATAATAATCTTATTAAAAATAAAATTATAAAAATAAAATAAAATAATTGAAAAACAAAAATATAAAATTTTCTTAAATAAAAATAATACTATAGTTTAAAAAGTAAATTAAATAGATGTCTAATGCAAGTAAAATATACAGATCTAGGGACCATAGATAAAAGAGAAAGAAAAGTTAAAAACTATATTCAAAGATTTTAAACATTAAGGATCAAATCCAAAATTTAAGTATAACCATATGGACCATCCATATAATTCACTCAAATTATTAAAATGGAGTTGTGTTCAACAGACAAGACGAAGATGTATATGTGAATTGAAGGCAACACGATTAGGGTTGTGTTCACGTACAAAAATATAAAATAAAATAAACAATTATATATAACTCTACCATGTTAAGTAAACTTAAAAATAGTTCATCACATAAATTACATAATTAGTACTTTTAATGAGAAAGTTTTTTTTAAAGTTAATAGAAGTTTACGTTAATACCTAAACTTTTTATGCATTAAAAAACTAACCTTAAAGTTTTTACTTTAAACATTAGTACCTAAAATGTTACTTCTTCCAAAGTCTCAAACCACAAGGACCTATGTAGCTAACTCTTTTTAAAAATCACTTGAATTTGTATAAGTCTCTGTAAACCGTTGAAAATCATATATAAAAGATTTAAATTAACCGTCCTACACTTCTACCTTTATTTTTATTAAAACTTTAGAGTATCTATTTACCCATTTTTAACCTTAGGAGGACGGACTTTGAAACAAACGGAAACGCTCTTGTTTCAATTTGTGACTTTTAAGGTCAATGGTGCAAACTACAAAAATAACATTCTAGACAAGGCGTTAGTAAAAAAAGACATTTGACTAAGGTCCTGTTTGATTCGTCTGACCACGCTTCTGACCACTGACTAGTCGGTCAGCCAGTCAGTCAGTGCGTTTGATTTAACTGACCGGGACCTCTAACCCGGAAAGAAGGGCTGACCGAGTCCTCCCATTCTACCTATCTGACCAAATCTCCCCTCTCTTCTCCATAAAAAACCAGCCCTAAACTCTTCCCCCCTCTTCTCCACAAACAATCAGCCGCCTCCCCCGCCCCCCACCGGCTGCCGCCTCCGTCGCGCCCCTATCGCCCTTCCCCTGCCTCCGTCGCGCCCCCTGTCACCCTTCCCCTGCCCGTCGCGCCCCTGTCGCCCTTCCCCAGCCCCCGTCGCGCCCCTGCCGCCCTTCCACAAACCCGTCGCGCCCCTACCCCCGTCGTGCCCCTGCTGGTTTCTTCCCGAGGTAAAGTACCTATTACTTCATTATTGAACCGCCATCTTTGTTGTTATGTTTGATTATAGTTCTTGATCTTATGATTAGTTGCTAATTTGCTCAATTTCTAGTTATTACTTGTATATTTGAGGCGATGTTTAGATATGTGTATTAGTTCTTCATGATTGGGTAAGAATTTTGGTTTGGTTCGGTATGATATTAGTTAAATGGTTTATTGATTTCATATGGTATTGCTTATATGGGTTCTTGAAATCGATTTTGATATTACTTCTTAATTATTTACTTGTATATAGACATGGCAGAAAAATAAGTAGAGTTATTTGGAAGTTAGAATGTGTTGACAAAACTTTTCTCGAAGCGTGTATACACGAGGTAACAATCAATGGTTGAGAGGGTAGTATGCAAACTCTTGCAATATGTTTGAAATTCGGTGTGTTTTATTCGGATTATGTGTAATTTATGTTTAAGTTGATTATGTTTAACTTGTATTTTGTATGACATTTTGAATTTTAAGCTATTATGTTCTTTGAAAGTTCGGTAATTTCTATTGATTACACAACACAAGTTAAAATACAAAGGCAAGTTTCAGTTCGCAGAGTCAGTCAGATACATAATCAAACACCCAAGTTTCAGTCATGTGTATGACTTAGTCAAATCTTCTGCCTGGGTCAGCTTCTGATTCAATCAGCTCATACTGGATCAGCATTGTCAAACAGCCTTTAAAGTACATGTTTGCACAAATGTAAGCCATGTTTCTTGGACTAAACTAGATCCTATTTCTTTTCAAATCCTACGGTCATAGCCATATTAAATCATTTTATTTGACTTGTTTTTAAATGAAACAATTTAAATAATTTATTGAGAAAGGTTTAAATAAAAAATCCTTTAAATATTCTTAAAATGTAAAAAATCAATTGTAGAGAAACATTTGTTGATTTTTTGAAAGTTCATTTCATTTTTTTAAATGTTCATAACTTTATAACTTTATGTATGAAATTAATTTTTTTTATGAAAATACTATCAGAAAAATGAGTTTTTTCTCTTTTTAAAATGAGTAAAGTATTGTTATATAAAAAAATAATAAATTTTTTTTATATTTTTATTATCATATCTTGTCATTTTGTATTTAGCACAATTCATTGTTTTTTATTAGTTATTGTGTTTTCTTGAATATTATTGTGTTTTTTTTCTAAAATGATGAATTTAAAAATATGAAATAACATTGTTGTGTATCTCTAATATATAAAACATAATGATAAATTAACAACTAATAAATCTAATACATTAAAAACAATAACAAAATAATATAATTTCTCATTGTGTCTTTTAATCATCATTGTGTTACATTAAACATTATAAGTTTTGATAAATACATTGATACAATATCATTATTATTTACTTCTAATTGTAAAACACAATGATAGATATAACAAATTTATATAAACTATACAAACAATGACAAAAATAACACATTATCTTTAATACAATGAGCTTTGAAAAATACAATGATTAACGTATATAATTATGTACTTATAATTGTAAAACACAATGATACATAACAAGTTGAAATAATCTATAGATTCAATGACAAAAATAAAACAAAATAATCTAAAATGTAAAACACAATAATGAAAACATATAACAAATGATATAAAATTTGACACAATGAACGTATAAGAGACAATGAACTGACGTATTTGACCCACTGATTAAAATGTCATCCTCTTTAAAATAATAGATAGACACGTGTCAAACTCATATTTTTTTAAAACTTCTTAAATTTATTAAATACTATTTTTACTATAATCCTATCCTAATTTATTTTGAAACAATTCCACTTGAATTTTATGCTTTGAGATTTTAAAGGAGATGACGGTGATTATATTATAATCTTATAGAGTCTCAAGACTTTATTTATATAAAAATAATCAAAGTCTTTAACCATATTATGTAACAATCTTTGTTTACGTACTTTTCACTTGAGTATGCAAGACTTGAAATATATTTTATTTGCATTAAACTTGTTAAAAGTTTATAAAACCTTTCCAAGTGATAATTCAATAAATACCTTTCACCATTTGTCGGTAGAGAGGACACTCTTATCACACTCACTATACTACACCATAAACATATCAATCAAATTTTATTATGTCACACTATACTACACTACACCATACTACACCACACACTCAATTTTGATGGTGGCAATTTTGTTACACTGCACCACTACACTACACATGGTCATGTTAGGGGGATTGATCATGGCGAGTACATGCCATAAAAGCTGAATTTTTGCGGTGTGAGGGGGGGGGGGGGGGGGGGTTGGTGTTGCCGCTAGGCGCAACCTCGATCAAGTCATGACCTCATGACGGGTGTGCCCCACGCATCCTAAGCTTTGCCACTTGAAATTATTCGGTATTATTCTTGACTTATATGACATTATACAAAGAGATTGGTTTGTTATTTGGAGAAATGCGTAAGGTGCTAGGATTGAATATGCTTATGCTATGTTGTACCGATCATTGTTTGATTTAGAAAAACTTGCGGTCATCAATCGTGAGACTATGTTGAACTTTCATGTGTTATATTGTTTTGAGTTTTATGATCCGTGTAGAGGTTAATATTTTCTTATGAACGTATGTTTATTTCTATTTAACATTTACCACACATGTTATTATTATTTTTTATCTTCAAAATATACTATTTGTCCTAACAAAAGCGATGGGTTAGCTACGTTGTTTTTTCATTAGAATCTCATATTAGTACAAATTTAAACATGTTTGGTTCAATCCCATTAGTTGGTGCTTGAAAGGAAAGACATGCTTTTCTTCACGTACTGTGACACTTTTCAGGCATAAGTGCCTTCAAAAGGGTTCTTGATGGTTTCTTAACACATGGATTTCACATAAAAACTCTCTTTGTTCTTATAAAAGTTGTGTAGTACTTGAGAGTGTGTTTACTCTAGATTTACTTACATCAAGTGTTTGAGGACCGCAAATATAAAAAATAAAGAATATAAAAAACGAGACTATTTAACTCGAAGTTCAAAATAAACTTGTGAAACGTAAATAAATCACAATGATAAATGACAAAATCTTTATCCTAACACTTTCTTATGTATCGATAAGACAAGAAACTGCAAAATTATATTAAAATAATGGAAAATTAACGAAATTGTAAAATCATATTAAACTAATGAAAAATTCACACGAAAGTTGGTTTTTTAACGAGAAACAATCATCCAATGAAATTCTTACTTTTGCATGCCAAAGTCACAAAGATGTCGAATATGCAATTATGCATGCATCAATTATCAATTATTGCATATAAATAATTACAATGTTTAGCACTTAATCATTGCTTTATTTAAAATGTTTACATGCACTATATATATATATATATATATAAATAAACAATAAAATTGTCCATACTCACTCCATCTCCATCATGAACCCATCATCTTCGTCATCATCATCCACCAACATCACTCTCCGGCCATTCAGGCTCTCCGACGCCGACGACCTCCTCCAGTTCGCCGGCGACGAGCTCGTAACAAGGTTCCTCCGGTGGGAAACACTAACAACAAGAGAAGAAGCTTTCACTTTCATCAAAGAGGCATGCATACCTCACCGTTGGCGCCGGTCAATATGCATGGATGACCGGTCCATAGGCTTCGTATCGGTGTTCTACGATGGCGGACACAAGGCGGATATCGCGTATGGCGTGGCGGCCAAGTACTGGGGACGGGGGATCGCGACGGAGGCGGTGAAGACTGCGGTGAAGCAGGTGTTGATGGACTTCCCGGAGGTAGTGAGGGTGCAGGCGTTTACTGATGTGGAGAATAAAGGGTCTCAGAGGGTGTTGGAGAAGGCAGGGTTCAAACTAGAGGGGCTTTTAAGGAAATATACGGTTATCAAAGGGCGTATTGTGGACACTTTGGTTTTTAGTTTCTTATCCACCGACACGATTTAGAATATAGATGATAATAAGACGAGTATTTATAATATTTGATTGTAAAATTATGTCTTCTCTTACTAGACCCAATATTTATTGTATATTTGTGCGGCAATTACTTGTCTAGTGTTGACCATTACCTAGAAGTATTATGTATGCTCATGTATTTGTTATAAAGTACATATTTGGAAAATTCAATTACAATTCCTTTTCTTAATAAGATAGTTTTTATATAACTTTCGGTTTATAACCACATATTTATAAAAAAAATTGATTTATTTTAAATAAAATACATACCAACATCATCTATTCATCCTAAAACATGTAAAATATGTAGTGTGCAGGGGCGGACCTACCCTTAAGCGGATGAACTTCAATCCGAAATGAAAAAATACAACTTTGTCTTCAGCTTACATTTGATGTCGCATATTCTAGATATCACAAACACGTTGTCTCAAAGTCTTCAAAGAAATGAGCAAGATTTATTGAATGCAGTTTCATTGGTTTATTCTACTAAACGTCAACTTGAGAAATTTAGAATGGAGGGTTTCATAAGTTTTTTTGATAATATTAACTATTTTTGTGAAAAACATAAACTTGAAGTGATAAACATGGATGATGAGTACATTCCCAAAGAAGCCAAGACAAAAGACAAATATCACATATCGGCACTTTTTTTAGTACGATTGCTTCAATACGGTTTTAGATATGCAAATACAAGAGTTTGGGAGTTTTTTAATGAGGTAACATCCAACTTAATTGTTTGTTTAAGTAGTTTGAGTCCTTGTGATAATTTTGGTGGGTTTGACATTTCAAAAATACTATGATTATTCGAGTTGTACCCGAATGATTTCGATGAAAATGATAAAAGAAGACTTCCGATTGAACTAGAGATTTATATTGATAATTTAAAAGCGGATAGTCGATTTACCAACTTGGATGGTTTATCAAGTCTTGTACAATTAATGGTTCAAACAAAGAAACACCTTTCATTTACATTGGTATATCGTTTATTGAAGCTAGCTCTTGTATTACTCGTTGCAACCGCAAGTTGAAAGATGTTTTTCGGTAATAAAGTACGTGAAGTCCAATTTGCGTAATCGGATGGGTGATGAAAATTTAAGTGATAGTTGTATTTGCTTTATGGAGAAATATCTACTTAGAAATGTCTCCATAGATATTGCTATAAAAAAATTCAAAAAATGAAACATCGTAAAGAACAATTTTAGGTATATTGTACATTTATTCTGTTTTTGTAATGACATTTGACGTGATTTTATTGGTTTTATGAAATTTAGTTTGATTGTCTTCTTTTTTTTTAAATGAGCCAACCCGATCCAACCCGTCATGGACCCGAAATGGTTCGAAAAAATTTATTATATGGCGTTACCGCGTTAGTCAACCCACCTTAAGAAGTTTCCGCCCCCATGTAAAATTTCTGAATACGCCACTGGTAGTGTGTGTGTATATATATATATCATTTTGATATATTAGTGATTATATTATTTGATATATTAGTGATTATATTATTCAATTTGATTTAACTAAACAGTTACAGAACTTTTACTTTGTAATTTTAATGGAATTTTTTCAACACCGTTACGCTCTATTTCATGTGTTATATTTTTTCAAAAAAGAACCCATGTGTAAAATCATTGTCACAATAACACCTACGATGATTTAGGTCAATCTTCATATGATAAGTTTACAAAAATAATTGTCTAAGAACGTAAATAATATTTCTTTGAAACTACAATAACAGGTTTTTTACCTTTAAACACACTCCCTATTTTATATTCATTGTATTTTAAATATTATTATATTTATACTTTACATGATTTAGGGGTTGTTTGTTTCCGGCTGACCCGGCTAACCCGCTGACTCGTTTAACGAATCAACCCGTTTGATTTCGGCTTCGGTTGCTAGCTGACCGGGTCTTCATTGCTGACCCAGACCTAGAAACAAAATAAGCTGATCGGCCGACCCGCTCGCAGGCACCGCCTTCGCATGCACCTTCGGCCTTTGGCACCGCCTTTGCTTTTGCCTTCAGCTTCGGCCTTCGACCTGCAGGCACCGCCTTTGGCTTCGGCTTCGACATCATGACCCGTAGGCATCGCCTTCGGCTTAGGCACCGCCTTCGGCAGTGGTGATTCGACGAGGATGACGAAGGGCGGTGGATTGCTGTGGTGGTCGGAATGTGTACGGTCAGTGGCGGACATACCTTATGTTTAGGCTACCCCTCAACGTTTTACGGGTAGTGTAAAAAAAAGAAAAATTACATTTTTATACAAAAATAAAAAAATACGGTTTTATGTTACCACTGAGAAAAATTTACGTTACCCCTAATTTTTTAAACTCTAAACACTTCATAGAAAGTTTTAAATTTTATAAAAAACTCTTATATTTAATATAAAAACATTACATTTTATAAAACATTAATAACAAATTAACCTAAATTCTCAATAATAAACCCAAATTTAAAATAAGCCCAAAATTGTAACACCTTAAATAGCCTAACAAACTTATAAATCCAAATACTCATAACACAAATAACTTTTAAAAATAACCGGGTATTACCCAATCCCAACTATCGTTGTTCACCCTTGTCCCATTCGGCCATCCTACTGTAGTCGATCACCCAGTTGCCAAACGACCAACCACCGCCATCTACCGTCCGCCGATAACCCAATTGTTTACCCCCGTCTCATTCAACCTTGCCACCACCGACGTGCGCTGCATTCTGCTACTCATCTAATCTTTTTGTTTCACCAAATCAAGAGTTCAAGATAAATTTTCTAGTTTTTTTTCTCTTTTACACTATGAATTTAGGGATTTAGGGTTTATATTGTTAAATTCTAATATTTAAGTATTATTTATTATAATAATTAATGATTTGAAAGATTTCAAGACGATGATATTATTTTATTGTTTTAATATTTATGGTTTGTGTAATTATGTATATGAAATAAAGATTTGAAAGATGAGTTAGAGATTTGATATTGAAACTAGGGATTTCAATTGTGTTTTTTTATTGTAATTTGTAATCTTATTGTGTTATTTGTTATAAAAATAGGGATTTGAAAGATGAAAAAACAAGTTTTTTTGATAATTTCTTAAAAGGAAATTTTAAGAGTAAGATATTAGTTCTAATAATAATATTGATATTGGGTCAACAATTCTTTTAAGTTCAATTCCTACGGTTATAAATGAATTTGATTCAAATGATCTTTCTTCATACCCCTTTATGTTTTTTTCTTTTATTAATATATATGTACCGTAAAAATTTTTTTTACGTTACCCCTGAACTTTTGTTGTAGATCCGCCGCTGTGTACGGTAACAATGGTGGTGTGTTGGTTTCAACCGGTGGGTTTTGTTACTTAAATACTGAATCGATTTGGTTCTAGTTAGATACTGAATTAAACAATTAAGTTTTAGTAAGATGCATATCCAGTCAGAACTTCTAACTGTGTCAGCTTTTGTGTCAATCAGATCTTACTGAGTTATTGTAATCAAACAACCCCTTAAATCAACCGTAAAATAATGCACTCTCATATCGAATTATTGTGAGTTTAAATTCAAAAGATCACAGTGACCCATGATATATAAGAAGAGCCGTTAAGAAAAAGTAGAGAGATTTGTGTATTTTATTGAGTTATTTCCGTGACAAGTTGCGAGACGCGAGTGGTGAGTGACTTATTCGAGCCCCTTTAACCAACTTTACTCTTCACATATATCATATGGATTTCCATTTCATCCTCTCAACCACCTCCATTTCTCATCACAAGGTACACTCTTCACTCTCTCATCTTCATAATCACGCAAATATCTTCTCTAATTTCTACTAAATTCGCAAATCAAACTTGTTTCCCACAGATTTCTGGTCGAAATCGACTACCTGTTCTCGATCACTAGATGAATTATCGGATTGTATGATGATTGATTATTCATTTCACTCATGGGTCCAGTTCGAATCGGATGTTGATTTTAGACATAGGAAGTGATTACTGTTGTTTTCAGATTGAATTTTAGAAGAAAAGTAAATATAGTTATGATTTTGTGAAAACACTCCTGACTTGGATCAAGCATACTCGTTAATCTCTCGTTATAGTCATGAAAACAGTAGGTATCACTTCGAAAATATGTATCCAAACACCTCCCTGGTGTAATTTAAAAGGGAAAGCTGTTTATGCTCGAAAACTATGTTGTTTGATGGATCCAAGGGCTAGATTTTCTGTTTCTTTCCAGTTTGAACGATATTCCATCTGATCATATAGTGGTAACAGATTTGTAAGTGGTAATAGATTGTAAGTAGAAGTAAGTTGCAAATATTAGTGTGTTTATGCTTGTTTTGTTTATTCTGTGGTTGTTACCGCCAGATATGTACAGTATTTAGCTCGAAACAAGGGGCTAGACAAGGCGTTGACCAATTCGGCGGTTTGACCCTCAAGGCAATGCCGGAGGAAAAGGCTTTAACCATCAAAAATGGGTCCAGCAACACTAAAATCCCACATGTCCTGACCATGGCTGGCTCTGATTCAGGAGCTGGTGCAGGAATTCAAGCTGATATTAAAACTTGTGCTGCATGTGGAGTGTATTGTTCTACTGTGATCACGGCTGTTACTGCACAGAATACCCTTGGGGTCCAGGTTTAACACTATATTTGTTTCTTTCAAGTTTTTTTTAAATTATAATAATCATTTTAATTTTGATGATTCATTTTGCTTCTTATCAGGATGTGAGCATTCTTCCAGAAGAATCTGTTGCAGAGCAGTTGAAGTCGGTACTGTCCGATATGCATGTTGATGTTGTAAGTTACTTCTAATATTAAGTTTTTGCCAAAGTGTTTTTGGCCATAAACCCCTAACCATAATTCAATTTTGAATTAGGTGAAAACTGGCATGCTTCCATCAACTGCCATGGTGAAGATCCTTAGTGATAGTCTAAAGCAGTTTCCAGTTCAAGGTATTATGACACATTGGTGTAGATTAGAGTATATTTTGCTTCTTAGTTGACCCGGTCTAACTTTTAAAGGCAGCTTTAGTGGTTGATCCTGTCATGGTGTCTACTAGTGGACATGTGCTCGCTGGTTCTTCAATACTTGATACGTTTCGGTAATCCATTTACTGCTTTTTTTAGTTTGCAAATTTATTTACTTTTTCGTTGCATCTATCCGTATTGTTTTATGTTATATCAGAGAACACTCATGATGTATGTCTGGTTTGACTTTTTTCCCTCTAATTTTTTGCAGGCAAGATCTTCTTCCTATGGCTGACATTCTGACCCCAAATCTAAAAGAGGCTTCTATTCTACTTGGTGGCTTGCAAGTAGAAACAGTTACTGACATGCGCTCTGCTGCAAAGTCTTTACATGATATGGGACCGCGGTAAATTTTATTCCCTGCATGTTAGTTCACCTCTTCTATGCACTTTTTCCACTTTAAGCCAACACTAGTCTTGCCCTGTTTTATAACCAAAGTAAAAATTTTCAAATTGTTTCAGTAATGTTCTAGTGAAAGGCGGCGATCTCCCTTCTTCTTCAGATGCTGTGGATATATTCTTTAATGGTATGCCATTAATGGAATCTATTTTATCAGACGTATTTGTAATTTTGTGGTAGTTGTTTATACAGTTTATTATGTACGGTGATGCAGGTAAAGATTTCTATGAGTTACGATCATCACGAATACAAACTAGGAATACTCATGGAACTGGTTGCACCATGGCATCATGTATAGCAGCTGAGTTGGCAAAGGGTTCTCCGATGTTATCAGCTGTTAAGGTTTTTTATTATTTCCTTATCTTTTAGATCCTAGCTTCTCATTCGCTTGGTTTGTGAAATTCACACCTAATTTTTTATTCTCTCTAAACTTGATGATAAAGGTAGCAAAACGATATGTGGAGACTGCACTGGAGTATAGCAAAAGTGTTGATATTGGCAATGGGCCTCAAGGTCCATTTGATCACATATTTAAGCTAAAGAGGAAAAATTCAAGCAGGCTATTTGATCCAAGTAATCTCTTCTTATATGCTGTCACAGACTCGGGGATGAACAAAAAATGGGGTCGTTCCATTACAGATGCAGTTAAAGCTGCCATTGAAGGAGGTGCAACTATTGTGCAGCTAAGGTTTAGCGTTATATCTTTTTGTGACTTTTAATATTCTTAACTTAGAAATTTTCTTGCTACTAGTCTACGGCTTGGTATCACAAACTTGTCTTTTTAAGCTTCTGCGCGCTCTTATTAGTCAGACTAATTCAGCAAAATTCCAAACTAAACACATGGAACAAGAATGTTGTGTATTGCTTGAGGGAACTCTTACAAGAGAGTTGTACACTTGTATTCGAGCTACTCCGATGGATCTTTCATAATTATTGTATTTGAGAAATCTAGATCTTCCTTTCACGGATCCCTGATTCAAGATTAGTCCTAGAATGTCTAAGCCTTTTAATCCATATTCAAGAAAAGTCCATGCGCAACCATCCCCATGATGTCCTCGTTGTATTTTCTTCGCAAAACAACTTTATCTTGTCCACGGCTTTGCGCTAATGGATATACTTGATTCTCTTAGCATCTTCTGTTGTAGATTTTTGCTTATGATTATGTACTCAACACCTGTGTGTTATGCCCTTTTAAAGATGACTTTAGTTTCACATGACACATCTATGTAGCTTTATCCCATTGTATAGCTGTCATTATCTTGACTTTATTCTTAGAACCTCTTTCCATTATCATCGTGGATACCTAATATTCATCAAAGGTCCAATAAGTATTGGTAAACCTTAACAGAAAACCATGTACCTTACGATAATAATTCACCCTCACTCTGTAGTACGCATACGAAATCATCCATAGGCACCATCGTGAATTCTATCTTGCTTTCCCGCTTCCTGATCATAGCTTTCACACCTCATGCCACGATTCATAGTTGAGGGTTATATCCATCCACTCTTTTTTGTCCTCGTAAGCCCCAAGTCTCCTAGCTTCATCTCCCGAGGTGAAGTTGTGACTCGCATCTTGGTCACCTGCATGCCCACAAACCGAAGTCTCTTGCACCTTTGACTTTATCCTTGTGTTGCTCTTGGCTTCCATCTTAGACATCTTTAGATTCTTCTTGCCCTTACCCTTCATTTTAGGTAACTTTTTTCTTGAATGCCCTTGCCCTCAACCTTTGGCATTCTTTTCCTTGTATTACACCTTAACTCTAGCTTGGGTGAATCCTCTTTTGCTCTACGATTGGCCTCTACATTAGGATCTTCATCTGTCTTGAACCTCACCTCTACCTTAGTCTGGCACTAAGGATTCGCATTAATCCTATCTGTGCCTCCTCCTCACATGAATCCTTTTAAGTCCTTGCCATCATTGTTGTTAAGCTTGCTTTGCTCAGACAATCATGCGCCCAATGTGGTCCATCAAATCAATAACGACCTCAACTCGTGGATGGTCTTTTCTCACTCCTTAGCAATTTTTATGCTCCTTCATTACATACTTGGTCTTGTTTTCTCTCCCACCTTTCTCATAACCACTCTCTTCTTAGTTCTTCCATGGGCTTACGTAGTATACTCTCACTAAGTTTGATAAGCGCCTACTATTTTCATGGCAAGTTTATGCATTCCCTGCTTAGTTAGCTTCGTATTTGCCTATGGTTATAGCCCATTTAGAAAGTGGAAGAAGGAATTCTCCTCTGAAGATCCGAGCTCTCAAGAGTAATGTTCATGAAGTCTTTCATATACTCTAGGATCAACCCATAGAGCTTGAACTCACATAGACTTCTCTTTGCTTCATTTGTGGCATGTTGTTGGCACACATGTCTCGCCTAATGACTATATAGCACCCTCTCCACCACAACAAAATTGTACCCTTCAAGTACATCATGGTCGTCTCAATATAGGTTAGCTCGCCAAAATCTTTACCCTTTCAAAATCATTACCCCTTTCAATTATCTCTCCATCGCCCATAAAGAGGAATGCAAGATTATATGAAACTAGAACGCTTTGTTAACTCTTTTAAGATAGCTTTACATTGTTCTTGAGCTACTTCCGAGGATGTTTTGTGCTAAATGAGAAGATCTTGTATTTTAGAAATTTCCTAATCTAGATTTTTCTATACTAGATCTATGTATTCTAGCCAATGGATCTTTCATACCTTCCATGAAGTCTCCAAATATTTCCATTGTTATCTCCATGGGTCTTTCCTTCAAGACTTCTTGATTAAAGAGTAGTCTGAAACTTTCTTCCTGAGACTTTGGATCCATATTTTGGGGATTTGTCACATTGGTCTCCATAACAATAGACCTTGATTTAGAAATTTCATTTTGTCGCAATTGCAACTGAAAACACACATGATCTTTTAAGTGGCTATTGCAAACAGAGAGGTGGGGTTATGTATTCATGGGTCAAAACAGGTAAGGCGTAGTATAGTTGAAACAAATCACTTTCTTATTTGGATTTTATAAATAATATCTGTTAAATATGATTAAAAACTTTTATATTAAATTAATCATCTAATTTTCTTGGTTAAAACTATATAGAAGTTCCCATGCATTTTAGTCACATTTTGTCTGAATTTCAACTTGCTTGATCCATCTCCATTGTTTCTAAAAAAATTAACTTTACCTATTTGACCTATGAAGATGAAGTTTTAACTCAACTTGACCCTTCTAAGAATAAAAGGTGGTATTGCCACCTCTAATTATAAGCATGACAGGCTTTTAGCAGTTGTTATGTCTTAGTATCTGTGGGAGTGATCTACAACCACTGTATTTGGCTTTTTGTTGAAAACAAAATATCCTTCTAAGCAAAGCAAAATATTAAATTTTGCAACTAAACTGTACAATGGTTCTGTTTAATTTTATACCTCCACCATGTTCTTTCAACATTTTCACAAAAATGGCTGTTAGTTTGAAAGTCTAGTACAATCCTTAAGAGATTCAATCACTCTATCTAGCTAGAGGCCTGGCAATACTCGTTATGTTTGACTTTATTTGTGTTTATTGAAAGGGTTATGATGCTTGTAAAGTGATAAATTAAAACAATGCAGCATATATGAGATTTTAGTTTGGAAGGGACACATTGCAATGTTTGCATATAATAAGAATGTGGAAAATGTTACTATATTATGGACAGAATGATAGATGGAGTGTATGATGTTAGAATCTTTGTTCCAGGTTCTGTTGCCATTTCTAGCCACATGATCATAGAGTTTGTTATAATACTTGTCAACACATAATATGTTATATGTGCTGTAATGCTATTGTTTTTATCATGACGTAGGCTATTGTGCGAAATAATCTGGTCATTTCGGTTGACCTACTAACATTTTTTTTGCCTTTTCTATTTTATGAATGGTTAGTATGTTAAATGTGCTTATAGAAGAATTTTTTACAGACAACTAGAACATACCCAATGAAAATCTCACTCATTATTGTTTTTCCTGCTTGTTTCAGGGAAAAAGATGCTGAAACAGGAGACTTTCTAGACGCAGCCGAAGCATGTCTAGAAATTTGTCGCGCCCACAACATCCCCCTACTGATAACGACAGGGTCGATATTGCAATGGCTTGTGATGCGGATGGGGTCCATGTCGGTCAATCAGACATGCCGGTCAACACAGTCCGGGCCCTTCTGGGACCTGACAAAATCATTGGAGTGTCATGCAAGACACCAGAGCATGCTCTAAAAGCATGGGCTGATGGTGCTGATTACATAGGATCAGGAGGCGTATTCCCAACCAACACAAAAGCAAATAACCGTACCATCGGTTTGGATGGTTTGAAAGCAGTATGTTTGGCTTCAAAGCTACCTGTTGTGGCTATTGGCGGCATAAATCTTTCAAATGCGAGGTCTGTGATGGAATTAGGGTTGGTGAATCTGAAAGGGGTGGCGGTTGTTTCTGCGTTGTTTGATCGGGATTGTGTTGCGATGGAGACGAGGAAACTGCATGATATGTTAACCGAAACCGTCGTGAAAGTAGGATCTGAGCTGGTGTGATGAAGTATGAATTTTGATGAATATGTTTTCTTGTGAACATGCAAATGTAAAATAAAATAAATTCCTATCATAACGACTTTTAGGGTGTTTGAATGTATTTTAAAAGTGATTATGATATGGAATAATCATAAATCGTGTCATTGGTTGGAATAAAACATGTAGTAAAATGATGATGTCTTAAGTGTGGTTTGACTTTATTAAAAACATGATTTGAAACTCGATTGATTCATAATAGTCAAATGTTACGATAAAAAGAAAAAGAAAGAACAGATAGGAACTCAATACATTTTCATCGTTGTTTTCTCATTACAGATACAAGCTCTATATAACGACTATAACGACTAACGACATTTTCGTTAATCAGTTAATGAACTTGTACATATAGCACCCCTATACTTTCATAAAAGACAGAATTGACCCTTTTATTAATAGATGCATAACACTACTTCCTCCATATAAAATTCTTGTCCTCAAGAATTGAGAGGAAAATCTGGGTAACGGCTAACAAATTCTTCTGCAATCTCCCAAGTGGCATCATGTAATGGTAATTTGTCCCATTGAACCAAGAACTTAATCACTGGTTTATGACCGACTTTAGTAAGCTTCCGATCCAAAATGCGATAAGGGGTTAGTGAAGAACCCACACCGGATGGAAGTGGGGTGATGTGAGAAATGGGGCCCAACGCTCGTTTGAGTAGTGACACATGAAAAGTGTGATGTATCTGAGCATCCGATGGAAGATCCAATTGGTATGCCACTGGTCCAATCTTAGCCACAACTCGAAAAGGTCCATAATATTTCGGAGAAAGCTTCAAGTACTTATGCATACGAAGAGTAGTTACAGATGTAATTTGAGATATACCCAATCTCCAATCTCAAAAGAACGCTCTGTTCTATGTAAGTCTGCAAATTGCTTCATCCGATTCCGAGCGCGATCCAAAGATTGTTTTAAGGTTCGAAGCATGGATTCCTTTTTTTGAAATAAGACTTCCACAGCTACAACTTTCGAAGTAAGTGGAAAATGAGGTGCATGCAAGGGAGGATCAATGCCAAATAAGGCTTTAAAAGATGGCATTTTAATAGATGAATGCCAAGAGGTGTTATACCACCATTGAGTTAAAGGCAGCCAACGAACCCAAGAATGTTGATCAACCATTGTCATACACCGAAGATAAGTTTCTAAGCAACGGTTAACCACTTCTGTTTGCCCATCCGATTGAGGATGATAGGCAGTTGACAAAGCTTGAGTAATACCTTGTAGTTTCAAAAATTCTTTCCAAAAGTTACTAAGGAATAAGGTATCACGATCGGACACAATGGTTTGAGGACAACCATGAATCTTGAAAATATTATCCAAAACCAATTGAGCTACTTGAGAAGCTGTATAAGGATGTTTTAAGGGAAGAAAATGAGCATACTTCGTAAATCTATCCACAATGACCAGGATGGTATCATAACCCTGAGAACGAGGTAACCCACCAATAAAGTCCATGGATACATCAGTAAATATGGACGTAGGTACTGGTAGAGGGCAAAGTAACCCTGGGGAAGCTATAGTTTCATACTTTGCTTTTTGACAGATGACACAAGCTTTCACAAAAACTTTAATATCTTTGGAAGCTCCTCTCCAATAGAATAAAGACTTAAATCGTTGTGTGGTAGGATGAATGCCCGAATGACCGGCCTGAGAAGAGCTATGGCACCATTCTAAAAGCTCTAAGCGGAGTTGAGTATTCATGGGAATCCAAAGCTTGTTCTTTCTTTTCAGAAACTCCCCATCCCAATTAAAATGTGGAACCACGTCACCATTCAACAACCTGTTAATTATATCTTGTGAAACAAAATCAGATTGCCAACAACTTTTGAGTTTATCAAGTAAAATGGGTTGGAAAGATGATAAGGATAAGGTGAGTAAGGTGGACCCATGTAAGCGGGATAAGGCATCTGCAGCATCATTTTTAGTGCCTTTCTTATAAACTATGTGATAGTCATAGCCCATGAGCTTACTCAACCAAGTATGTTGAAAAGGGGTTGTAATATTTTGTTCTAAAAGATGCTTCAAACTTTTTTGATCGGTTTTAATGGTGAAGTGCTTGATGATCAAATATTGATGCCAATGCTTGACTGCCATAATAATGGCTAGTAATTCTTTTTCATAGACAGAAAGAACACTTTGTCTAGGTGAAAGGGCCTTACTAACGAATGCCAAAGGGTGGTTATCTTGCATTAATACAACTCCGAGGCCTTTAGAAAAAGCATCGGTTTCCAAAACAAATTCTTTCGACCAATCAGGAAGAGCTAAAACTGGGGCATGAATTAAGGCTTGTTTAAGGTGTTCAAATGCCATTTTAGCTTCATTTGACCACTTGAAAGCATCTTTCTTGAGAAGAGAAGTTAAGGGTTTGGCAATAGAACCATAAGAAGAAATGAATCTTCTATAATAACCAGTAATGCCCAAGAACCCCCTTAATTGTTTAACAGTCATAGGAGTAGGCCAATCTCGAATGACTGCTATCTTCGACTGATCAGTGGCAATCCCATCTTTAGAAATGACATGCCCAAGATATTCCACCTTAGTGCCAGCAAAGCTGCACTTGGATTTCTTAGCAAAAAGTTGGTGCTCTCTAAAAAGTCGCAAGACTTCACGTAAATCAATCAAATGCTGTTGTAAGTTCTTACATAGACCAAGATGTCATCGAAGAAAATAAGAACTTTTTTCCTCAAAAACTGTTGGAAAATTGAGTTCATCAGTCCTTGAAAAGTTGCTGGTGTATTAGTTAACCCAAAGGGTAAAACTAAGAATTCAAAGAGACCTTGATGTGTTCGAAATGCAGTTTTATGAATGTCTTCTGGGTGCATCCGGATTTGATGATAGCCAGATCTTAAATCCAGCTTAGAGAATACTTCTGCCCCTCCTAATTCCTCCAATAGCTCTTCAATAAGAGGAATGGGAAAACGGTTTTTGATAGTATTGTCATTCAATTTCCTATAGTCAACACATAATCTCCAAGTACCATCTTTCTTCTTAACCAATACCACTGGAGATGCAAAGGAACTGACACTATCACGTATAATACCCAGATCCTTCATTTCTTGCACCATTTTTTCAATTATGTCTTTCTGACCCATAGGGTAACGATATGCCCTTTGATTAATAGTAGTTTTTTCATTAATCAACTGTATCTTATGATCACAAGATCTTGTGGGAGGAAGAGAATTTGGTGACTGGAAAACATCATCAAATTCATGCAATAAAGCAGATACTTGTTCATTCATTAAAGTATCTGAAACTTTAGATTGATGCTGAAACATACCATCTTCATTCACTTGAATGCTGAAAAGTTGGGAATGAATTATAGAGTCGGAATCACTCAACAAGGAAGTCATTTTTTTAGCTGAACATAAGGTGACCTTCTTGCTATCAGTATCCTTAAGTTCAAACATCTTGTTGTTTACTGAAAATTGCATGGTGAGGGATTTAAAATTCCAAATAATGTCATTCAACGTTTGTAACCATTGAATTCCCAACACCATATCATAGTTCTCTAATGGAATCAGTAAAACATCAGCTTTGAACCAAACCCCTTGCATTAACCATTGAAAATCTTGACATAAGGTTGAACAAGGAAGTTTATTGCCATCAGCTACGGTAACTGACATTGAAGTTACAGTTTTAGTATGGCAATGCAACTTACTAGCCAATCTAGAATCCAAAAAATTATGGGTGGAACCCGAGTCAATTAGAATTTGTAATTGTCTGGTGCCAATGGTGCCAATGATCTTTATAGTCGAATAAGAAGGCACTCCCATCAATGCATGGATTGAAATCTGTGGATCCATTTGTAAAGCTTGAAGCTGAGTAAGTTCTTCATTAATAACATCTGTGCTCTCTTCATTTGAACCAATTTCTAATACATATAATTGCTTAAATTTGCAATTATGAGTTGGAGTATACTTTTCCGTGCACCAAAAACATTCCCCTCTAGCCCTTTTATCTTCAGCCTCCTTAGTAGAGACTCTACGAATGGCTTAATCATTTTGGAAGTGGAAGGAGTTGGTAGTAGTGATAAGGTGGCAGTGGGAATGGAAGAATTAGAGCTTGAACCAGTACTGTTGTTTTTAAAAA
The DNA here is from genome assembly GCA_025506515.1 of Flaveria trinervia. NCBI lineage: Eukaryota > Viridiplantae > Streptophyta > Magnoliopsida > Asterales > Asteraceae > Flaveria > Flaveria trinervia. The sequence continues at coordinate 112,228,119 of CM046444.1, read as the reverse complement.
GACTGGAAGTGAGTTTAGGAACTGAATTAACAGAGGAGTAGTTCGAATTAGGCTTTTTGGAATCTTTACCACCAAAGAGAGTGAAATATACCACATTCTATTGCTTAGCCATGGCAATGGCATCTCTTAAGATTTTTGGTTTGAAGATTTTAACTAAGCAACGGATTTCAGGTTTGAGGCCAGCAATGAACAATCCGGCAGCATAGTTTTCACATAATTTGACTCTATTCAACAAAGCATCAAAAGCATCACAATATTCTTGCAAGGTACCTGTTTGATGAAGATTCTTCAATTCTTCAATCGGTTCTTCCGAAAGACGAGTAGAAAATCAATTGAGCAACGAACGAACATAATCTTCCCAACTTATTTCATCTATCTCCCGATCTTGACTCGTAACATACCCTTGGTGCCATTGCAGAGCAATACCTTCAAGATTAACTACGACATAATTCACCTTCATGTTCACCGGTTTTTAGCCACCGCAAAGAAGTGATTACACTTGTAAATCCAACCTTCTACATCATCACCACTGAATTTAGGGAAATCTAATCTCCCCAATCGGACCAAACGATGTTCATGATGATCACCGTCGTTGAATTTCTTTTCGAACAGCTCTCTGATGGAACCAATTTTTGAGCAAACTTCCGCCATCTGAATCTGCAAATTTTTGATATGACCAGTGTTCTCTTCCAACACTGATTGTTGAAGATGAATCGATTGTGAATTTTCTTTAACAATCCTCTCCAATTTCTCCATTTCCTGTTGTCGTGTTGCCGCCATCGCCACTGGAATTCAATCGCTTTGTTCGCCGGAGCTCCAATAAGGATCGGTAGCTCTGATACCAATGTTACGATAAAAAGAAAAAGAAAGAACAGATAGGAACTCAATACATTTTCATCGTTGTTTTCTCATTACAGATACAAGCTCTATATAACGACTATAACGACTAACGACATTTTCGTTAATCAGTTAATGAACTTGTACATATAGCACCCCTATACTTTCATAAAAGACAGAATTGACCCTTTTATTAATAGATGCATAACACTACTTCCTCCATATAAAATTCTTGTCCTCAAGAATTGAGAGGAAAATCTGGGTAACGGCTAACAAATTCTTCTGCAATCTCTCAAGTGGCATCATGTAATGGTAATTTGTCCCATTGAACCAAGAACTTAATCACTGGTTTATGACCGACTTTAGTAAGCTTCCGATCCAAAATGCGATAAGGGGTTAGTGAAGAACCCACACCGGATGGAAGTGGGGTGATGTGAGAAATGGGGCCCAACGCTCGTTTGAGTAGTGACACATGAAAAGTGTGATGTATCTGAGCATCCGATGGAAGATCCAATTGGTATGCCACTGGTCCAATCTTAGCCACAACTCGAAAAGGTCCATAATATTTCGGAGAAAGCTTCGAGTACTTATGCATACGAAGAGTAGTTACAGATGTAATTTGAGATATACCCAATCTCCAATCTCAAAAGAACGCTCTGTTCTATGTAAGTCTGCAAATTGCTTCATCCGATTCCGAGCACGATCCAAAGATTGTTTTAAGGTTCGAAGCATGGATTCCCTTTTTTGAAATAAGACTTCCACAGCTACAAATTTCGAAGTAAGTGGAAAATGAGGTGCATGCAAGGGAGGATCAATGCCAATAAGGCTTTAAAAGATGGCATTTTAATAGATGAATGCCAAGAGGTGTTATACCACCATTGAGTTAAAGGCAGCCAACGAACCCAAGAATGTTGATCAACCATTGTCATACACCGAAGATAAGTTTCTAAGCAACGGTTAACCACTTCTGTTTGCCCATCCGATTGAGGATGATAGGCAGTTGACAAAGCTTGAGTAATACCTTGTAGTTTCAAAAATTCTTTCCAAAAGTTACTAAGGAATAAGGTATCACGATCGGACACAATGGTTTGAGGACAACCATGAATCTTGAAAATATTATCCAAAACCAATTGAGCTACTTGAGAAGCTGTATAAGGATGTTTTAAGGGAAGAAAATGAGCATACTTCGTAAATCTATCCACAATGACCAGGATGGTATCATAACCCTGAGAACGAGGTAACCCACCAATAAAGTCCATGGATACATCAGTAAATATGGACGTAGGTACTGGTAGAGGGCAAAGTAACCCTGGGGAAGCTATAGTTTCATACTTTGCTTTTTGACAGATGACACAAGCTTTCACAAAAACTTTAATATCTTTGGAAGCTCCTCTCCAATAGAATAAAGACTTAAATCGTTGTGTGGTAGGATGAATGCCCGAATGACCGGCCTGAGAAGAGCTATGGCACCATTCTAAAAGCTCTAAGCGGAGTTGAGTATTCATGGGAATCCAAAGCTTGTTCTTTCTTTTCAGAAACTCCCCATCCCAATTAAAATGTGGAACCACGTCACCATTCAACAACCTGTTAATTATATCTTGTGAAACAAAATCAGATTGCCAACAACTTTTGAGTTTATCAAGTAAAATGGGTTGGAAAGATGATAAGGATAAGGTGAGTAAGGTGGACCCATGTAAGCGGGATAAGGCATCTGCAGCATCATTTTTAGTGCCTTTCTTATAAACTATGTGATAGTCATAGCCCATGAGCTTACTCAACCAAGTATGTTGAAAAGGGGTTGTAATATTTTGTTCTAAAAGATGCTTCAAACTTTTTTGATCGGTTTTAATGGTGAAGTGCTTGATGATCAAATATTGATGCCAATGCTTGACTGCCATAATAATGGCTAGTAATTCTTTTTCATAGACAGAAAGAACACTTTGTCTAGGTGAAAGGGCCTTACTAACGAATGCCAAAGGGTGGTTATCTTGCATTAATACAACTCCGAGGCCTTTAGAAAAAGCATCGGTTTCCAAAACAAATTCTTTCGACCAATCAGGAAGAGCTAAAACTGGGGCATGAATTAAGGCTTGTTTAAGGTGTTCAAATGCCATTTTAGCTTCATTTGACCACTTGAAAGCATCTTTCTTGAGAAGAGAAGTTAAGGGTTTGGCAATAGAACCATAAGAAGAAATGAATCTTCTATAATAACCAGTAATGCCCAAGAACCCCCTTAATTGTTTAACAGTCATAGGAGTAGGCCAATCTCGAATGACTGCTATCTTCGACTGATCAGTGGCAATCCCATCTTTAGAAATGACATGCCCAAGATATTCCACCTTAGTGCCAGCAAAGCTGCACTTGGATTTCTTAGCAAAAAGTTGGTGCTCTCTAAAAAGTCGCAAGACTTCACGTAAATCAATCAAATGCTGTTGTAAGTTCTTACATAGACCAAGATGTCATCGAAGAAAATAAGAACTTTTTTCCTCAAAAACTGTTGGAAAATTGAGTTCATCAGTCCTTGAAAAGTTGCTGGTGTATTAGTTAACCCAAAGGGTAAAACTAAGAATTCAAAGAGACCTTGATGTGTTCGAAATGCAGTTTTATGAATGTCTTCTGGGTGCATCCGGATTTGATGATAGCCAGATCTTAAATCCAGCTTAGAGAATACTTCTGCCCCTCCTAATTCCTCCAATAGCTCTTCAATAAGAGGAATGGGAAAACGGTTTTTGATAGTATTGTCATTCAATTTCCTATAGTCAACACATAATCTCCAAGTACCATCTTTCTTCTTAACCAATACCACTGGAGATGCAAAGGAACTGACACTATCACGTATAATACCCAGATCCTTCATTTCTTGCACCATTTTTTCAATTATGTCTTTCTGACCCATAGGGTAACGATATGCCCTTTGATTAATAGTAGTTTTTTCATTAATCAACTGTATCTTATGATCACAAGATCTTGTGGGAGGAAGAGAATTTGGTGACTGGAAAACATCATCAAATTCATGCAATAAAGCAGATACTTGTTCATTCATTAAAGTATCTGAAACTTTAGATTGATGCTGAAACATACCATCTTCATTCACTTGAATGCTGAAAAGTTGGGAATGAATTATAGAGTCGGAATCACTCAACAAGGAAGTCATTTTTTTAGCTGAACATAAGGTGACCTTCTTGCTATCAGTATCCTTAAGTTCAAACATCTTGTTGTTTACTGAAAATTGCATGGTGAGGGATTTAAAATTCCAAATAATGTCATTCAACGTTTGTAACCATTGAATTCCCAACACCATATCATAGTTCTCTAATGGAATCAGTAAAACATCAGCTTTGAACCAAACCCCTTGCATTAACCATTGAAAATCTTGACATAAGGTTGAACAAGGAAGTTTATTGCCATCAGCTACGGTAACTGACATTGAAGTTACAGTTTTAGTATGGCAATGCAACTTACTAGCCAATCTAGAATCCAAAAATTATGGGTGGAACCCGAGTCAATTAGAATTTGTAATTGTCTGGTGCCAATGGTGCCAATGATCTTTATAGTCGAATAAGAAGGCACTCCCATCAATGCATGGATTGAAATCTGTGGATCCATTTGTAAAGCTTGAAGCTGAGTAAGTTCTTCATTAATAACATCTGTGCTCTCTTCATTTGAACCAATTTCTAATACATATAATTGCTTAAATTTGCAATTATGAGTTGGAGTATACTTTTCCGTGCACCAAAAACATTCCCCTCTAGCCCTTTTATCTTCAGCCTCCTTAGTAGAGACTCTACGAATTGGCTTAATCATTTTGGAAGTGGAAGGAGTTGGTAGTAGTGATAAGGTGGCAGTGGGAATGGAAGAATTAGAGCTTGAACCAGTACTGTTGTTTTTAAAAAGACTGGAAGTGAGTTTAGGAACTGAATTAACAGAGGAGTAGGTCGAATTAGGCTTTTTGGAATCTTTACCACCAAAGAGAGTGAAATATACCACATTCTATTGCTTAGCCATGGCAATGGCATCTCTTAAGATTTTTGGTTTGAAGATTTTAACTAAGCAACGGATTTCAGGTTTGAGGCCAGCAATGAACAATCCGGCAGCATAGTTTTCACATAATTTGACTCTATTCAACAAAGCATCAAAAGCATCACAATATTCTTGCAAGGTACCTGTTTGATGAAGATTCTTCAATTCTTCAATCGGTTCTTCCGAAAGACGAGTAGAAAATCAATTGAGCAACGAACGAACATAATCTTCCCAACTTATTTCATCTATCTCCCGATCTTGACTCGTAACATACCCTTGGTGCCATTGCAGAGCAATACCTTCAAGATTAACTACGACATAATTCACCTTCATGTTCACCGGTTTTTAGCCACCGCAAAGAAGTGATTACACTTGTAAATCCAACCTTCTACATCATCACCACTGAATTTAGGGAAATCTAATCTCCCCAATCGGACCAAACGATGTTCATGATGATCACCGTCGTTGAATTTCTTTTCGAACAGCTCTCTGATGGAACCATTTTTGAGCAGACTTCCGCCATCTGAATCTGCAAATTTTTGATATGACCAGTGTTCTCTTCCAACACTGATTGTTGAAGATGAATCGATTGTGAATTTTCTTTAACAATCCTCTCCAATTTCTCCATTTCCTGTTGTCGTGTTGCCGCCATCGCCACTGGAATTCAATCGCTTTGTTCGCCGGAGCTCCGATAAGGATCGGTAGCTCTGATACCAATGTTACGATAAAAAGAAAAAGAAAGAACAGATAGGAACTCAATACATTTTCATCGTTGTTTTCTCATTACAGATACAAGCTCTATATAACGACTAACGACATTTTCGTTAATCAGTTAATGAACTTGTACATATAGCACCCCTATACTTTCATAAAAGACAGAATTGACCCTTTTATTAATAGATGCATAACACCAAAGAATTAAAATAGAAGCCGGATAGAATTGAATTTAAAATATGCATATCTAATAAAATCTGATCCCATGACTCAAATATATGGTTGATGAAATATGCAAACACGTCACATCGTGCGGGCTTCGTTACTAGTTACCCTAAATATTTGGTCTATTAATTGTTACCCCTCGTCACTTTGCACTTAAATAAATCCTCAAGAGATGATACCATCCTCCAATAGCTCTTTATCAATCTTTTGCAATGTTACTCCAAAGACCCTGGAACATTTTCATCACCAACTAATTCTTATTATTGTCTTTTACGTACATTATGAATAGCTTGAACACATTTGACCCACAAAGCAATCTTTTCCTTTTTCCATATTCTCTACCATCTTGCCAAGAATATGACGTTAATCAGACATATCGATCTTGAAAAATTTCACGCCAAGCCTTCATAGATGCTTTGTTTTCACCACAGCGTTCTAAGCAGCCAATATATTTGTACTATTAGGTTAGAACCTCGTGTATTACACGTGCTGAATAAATAAAATATTAAATAATTAGTAATGAAAATGTAATAATTATAAAACGATATGATTAAAATTGCATATGAGTAATAATATAAGTAATAAAACAATGATATCATTATTTTAAACTTTTGTTTTTAAACTCTAATTGCATTTTTAATAAACATTTTATGCAAAACAAACCATTTAAAAAAATATCAATATTAAAAATTTCTTATTATAACTCCTAATTTTAGTTATTTTGTTTTATAAAAAAATCATTAAAAAACCATTTAAAAATACTTTATATTTTTAAACATGTTTGTTGTTTTAGAAAATTTTCTTATTTTAAAATTTTGTTTATTTAAAAGTTACATTTATAAAAACATCTCTTTCTTAATTTATTGAAAAATAATTTTTAATCTCAAAAGAAATTAAATACTATTATAAGTATTTAAGATAATTGTTTAATAGGAGAGAGATGCGAGAAAATTAAAATTAGATGGTCTAAAATTATGACAAGTGACATATTAAAACCTTATTTTATTATAATAGATAGAAATGACAATGAAACCTAAACCTAATGAGATAACCTGAAATAAAAACATCCAACACATATATAGGGTCGGGTAATTTTGGTTGTCTTTAGTTTTGGTTTATGTGTTGTTTCAGATGTCTTGTAATTTTAAAATTGTTTTTTATGAAGATAAAATCAGAGTACGTTGTGAAGATATGTTAAATATAGATTTAATTATTGAAACTTACTTAGTAATGAAAGAGTTTGTTAATAAATAAAATTGGTTGTGATTAAATTACATGCTTATTGACATAGAATATGAAAACTAAGCTTTCGACAGATAAAAGAGTTTAATCAATCACAAACTATGTATGTAATTGAGAATTTTATAAACCCATATAACAATCAACATGCAAGATGTTACATCGTATTTTTAACTAGTAATTGATAAAAGGCTGAAAAAAATCCTTAAGGTAATCAATAAGTCTATTTCATCTTATTTTAGTACACTTGAACTAATATATACTTGAAACCTTGAGTGTATATGCCTTAGTCTTATGCTTAGGTCTATGGGTGTTGGAACAAGGTGGTATCGGGATTTCAAGAGTCTTAGGCCAATAGCTGAAGGTTACTAGATTAGGATGATCTATCACGCAACCGAAGTGTTTTACCTAAATACTAAGGAATAATGAGAGTATATATATTTTTGAACAACCAGCCACTTTTATAACAAAAAAAACTAGCAAGTAGCTTGAGAAACAAATAGTACATAGAGGAAATTAGAAGAAAAATTTACACCACATTTTCCAATCTAAGTTTGGCATTATTACTCTATTTTTAATCCATAATCAATTTGATCTCTTCAAAAATCTTCTCCTAATTGATTCAAGGGACCTGATCACTTGTAGCGAGGCTCGAAATAACAACAGAATGTATGAAGGGATAGAGCCCAAGACTGATTTACTGATTCCCAATTTCTTACCAAGTTCATGTTTAAGCCAACTGGAATACCTACATAAGTGAAAGGAAAGGATCCGGGACTGCAATGAAGCGTTCTAGCAAGATAAAGAAGATGCGATTGCTCAACTCCCATAGCATATACTTTTGATTTCTTTAAATTTACAGAGAGACCAGATGCTTTATGTGAAACATCTTAGGATTCGTGAAAGATTGGCCAAATTATTTACCGAAGCTTCACCCTTAAAAATTACATCATCTGCATAGAAAAGATGGGACATTTTCGGACCAGCATTTGTAAGTCCAATCCCTCGAAAAAGACCAATATTGCACGCCTTAGGGAGAACAACATGCAAGGGTTCCATAACTATTATCCATTTCCTCCAAAGGATCGGAAAGCCCATATGACCAAGAATTCTATTGACCAAGAATTCTATTTAAAAATGCCCAACTAATCGAATCAAAGGCTTTAGCATAGTCAACCTTAAAGAAACATCCTTCCCCTTTGAAGTGTTTTAACCATGCAATTATTTCATTCATAAATCCAAGATGAGTCTGTCTTTTACAAAGCCAAACTGCGTCTCACTAGTAATAATAGAATCAATCACCGATTTTAATGTACTCACATAAGACTACGGGCATTCAGAGATAATGGATTATTAGGATCATTTGGATTTGAAAGTTTCATGATCCTACCTAAAATCCAATCCAACCCAGATAAGAAATATCTCTATCCGATTCGAATCTATCTTAATTCAATTCGGATCGGATTCGGATAACTCCGAATAATCCGAGTTTATCTTAACAAACTAAATAACAATTTTTCTTATTGCAATTGACTAATTTTTTTTCTTAAAATTTTACTAGTTCAAAATCACAATAAAACATACAAAGGTAGAAAATACAAACTTATCTTAAACACAATTTCAAAATTCAAACACAATAAGTAATCGTATAAAACCTGAATATTAGAATATATAATTTAAAACAACAATTGATTATTGTTTAATTTTTAGAATTAGATGACTGCAATATATCAAAACTCTTAATAATAAGTTGAAAATATATATGTAGTTAAGTAATAAGTATTGAGATACAAATATCATGAAATTCTAAATTAATTTAATCAAATATCCGAATAACTTCAATAAAAAAACTTGTGATATCCGAAAAGAAATTCGGATTCAAATGAGATTTGATCTGAATATACAAATAATGATTTGAGTATGTTGTTTCCTGATTGGGGTACAGATAGAATTATGGTTTTTCTTTCTTTTTTTCTTTCAAGTTTTGGTTTATTTGAACACTCCTGCCTATAGTACCTGCTATCTTAAACGATCCCATAAAAACAAAAATTGTATAAGATATAGTGGTAGTTGTTTACCGGTTAAATAGTAATGTTTCATGAAGAGCACTTACACAATTCAAGTATCAACAATGATAAATTTTTGGGTGTTTTTAAAAGAGAGAGCGTGTGAGGTGAAGAAAAAAAGATGATGATACGGATGAGAGAACTTGCGAAGAAGTTCATCCTCGAAAACATACATTTTAATCTTTGTGAGTGGAGAAGATGTGATTTGAGAGAGGAGAGAGAAACATATAATAATTATTTTAAGAATTATATTTGGATAGAAAAGAGAAAAAATAAACAATACCATTCAGAACACATTTTATAAATGAGGATGGTCTTATAAAATATAACAAATCATGAATTCCATCATGTAATAAGATATAATGTTTTTTAGTTACAAGTTTTATTATTTATTAAAGGGTATTATATTATATTATAATATATATTAAAAACTTTGGTCGGTGTGTACAATGGAATTTGAGAGTTTCACAATTTGGCCACTAACCTTCAATAAATTACAAAAAGTTATCCAAAACACTTCTTCTTTTTTAAACCCTTAATTTCTCTCCATCATCTTCTCTCCATAATTTTTAGGAACCGTGAATTGTGATGGAAAAGAGTGGGTTAGGACTTAGAAGTGTAGAAAAGAAAAAAAATAGATCAATAACAATCTTTTTGCTTCTACACAGCTTTTAATTTCTTCAAGAAAAAAAAAAGATGATAAATATTTATAAATCATAGGTTATAAAATGTTTCACGTCCGTAATGTTGAATTATGGTTTTACCCATGTGATCCTTTTTAGTTTTTCGATGTAAGGGATCTTTTCAATATGTAAGTAAAATTTTGATATTAAATTAATAAAGTATAAATTAAATGATTTTTGAGTTTGCTTGTAAATAATGAGCCATGCTGCTAACTTTTTATTATTATTATTACAATAAAATGAAATTTGCTTCAACTATATTTAAAAAAATATTTAATTTAACTTTTATAAGTTTTTCTAACTTTATTGTTTTACTATATTATGCATACGCGGTTCATAATTTTAATATATAATCAAAGATGTATGTTAGCCCACCAACAACCACAACACATAAGTGGCAAAACACAAGGTATCAACATGTAGTATATACAGTTATATGCTTTGATTTATTTTGAGGTTATAAATATTAAATTAAATATATCACAAGTAGGACTGTAAAAGAACCGAACGAACACGAATAAGGTTTTGTTCATGTTTGTTCGTTAAGAATAAACTTGTTCATAAACTGTTAACGAACACTTACCAAACGAGCTTAGGACTCTCTTGGGTGAGGGAACACACGGGGGTTAGATCTCCACTCTCCTTTCAATGTACCATTCTTTTTTTTCCTAGCTAACCTTTTTTTCTATTTAAAAAGATTTTGGTCAATGATTTTGCTTGTTGGACTCGACATTGGAGCAACACCATTTATTAGTATTCTTAAAGATTTGCTTAACAACATTGTTAAAATGGAAGAACTAGAAGTAAGCAACTTTTCAGATAACTATGCATATTTTAATAGCATCGGTTTGATGTTGTATCGAATAATTATTTAAACTTGGATTTAGTTTCAGGATTCAACATCGGGTCACAGTAGACGATCAGATCAGAGTTCTGGTAATGTTGACTCATCCTCTGATGGCAAAGTTTCTCCAAGTAAGAAGTAAACTTTGAGGACTACAAATGCTTACATTTATTGGGTGACTAGGGAACAAGGTTCATTTGATTGGTTCAAAGGTGTCATGAATGAAGTTGTTGAGCTTGATCAACGGGTACAAAGTCTCCCAAAGCTTTTTAAAACTTTTTGTTTGGTCTTAAAAAATTTACAAACATGGGTTACGTGTAGGGTGTCATAGAGATGCATAATTACCTAACCAGTGTTTATGAAGAAGGCGATGCTCGATCAGCTCTCATCGCCATGGTTCAAGCTCTCAATCATGCGAAAAACAGGGTTGACATTGTGTCTGGAACAACGGTAGGATAGCATTTTATGAGATTCTTACATAACATTCTACTCAAATAAATTCATTCAAAACTTTCATTAACAGGTTCGGACCCATTTCGCAAGGCCAAATTAGAAGAAAGTTTTCTCCAAAACTTGTACAAAACATGTTGGTGCTAGGATAGATAAGCATAGCCAACTTCATATCCAATATGATTCTTATCAAGATAAGCTAATCAAACGGGTCGGGTAACAGGTCAACACAAATTGAGGCTCAACCTAATCATTGTTTTTTAAAACAAGTAATATTTGGTGTTTATGGATCAGGTGTGTTCTACTGTGGTGCACCAATGCTAGCCAAGGAACCGAGTAACCTATGTCATGACTCATGAGTACAACCAAAAAGGTTCAACCAAATTTGAGTTCCATAAGGAGCACTTTTAAGGTGATACAACAATAATCACACAAATGCAAATGTACAATTATAATAAGAAAAGAGGATAATTTTTGTTTCATGGTAGCCATAACCTATGTCATGAGTAGAAAGTATGCACGTGGCGGGAAACCAAAAGTGGCAGCTAGCATGATAGAAGTGGTGGGATCCACACCCACTACCCAACTTTTCTTTTTCTTTTAAACGGCTATGTGAAATTTTCATTACAACTACTAGCAAGATACTAGCAAGATACTAGCTAGATATTACATACACCAATATTCAAAGAGCTATATCTGAATATTAAATCTACACCAATCGGCCCAGTTTACATCTATTTTCCTAGATTTATTTTTGATCCAAAGATAGGAGACCGTCTTTATTCCTCCGGTTATACTCGGCACCAGTGAACGTTTGTCGTTGTGAATTAGATCGTTCCTCGCTTTCCATATGCTCCAAATTGTTATTAGAACAATTACTTGAATTGTTTTTCCTTCCATTTTGACCTATTGACTTGTTCATGAATCTTCAAGAGATCTTTAAAAGAGAAAGCATAAATGGGAAGGATTTTTATCCAAGAGCTTATTGCAGCCCAAACTTCAGAAGCAAACATACACGATGTGAATAAATGGCTATGCATTCAGAATAATCCTTGCAGAATGGGCATGAAAGATCCAAGATATGCAGACCCATCATTTTAAAGGCTTCTTTTGTAGCAAGTCTTCCCATATTTGCCCTCCAGTTAATTATATTCACCTTGATTGGCACCCAATTATTCCAATTATAATTCATGTCCGGTTGTGTAACCGAAAAATCATCAATCTTTGTGCGGATTAAAGCTGAATGGAAGTCTTCCCCTTTTGTAACTTCCGACGACCAAACCCATACATCTGGTCGATTTTGTGTTAAGAAGAGAGCCTGGGAGGACATCAACAGTTTGGAAAAGTTCATAAATTCATGATGTTCCTCAGTATTGAGGGACTCACTGCTCCATTTCCATAGACGATCGGGTTGGTACTCGGAGATATGCATTGTGTGACGCTCGGAATAAAGTCAAGACGAGCAAATTAATATTAATGGGCTTAGCCGGGATTATTTAAAGAAAATAATCGAGAAATGGAGTATTGATCGAGTAGACCTCGCGGGTTATGTGTTTGGCGAGTTTAAGGTCCCGGGAACACCCGGTATATATAAACAGATCAGCTTGAGCCACTCTTATTTGCAACTCAACACCTCATTTCTAGAGAAAGAGTTTAGAGAGAGAAAGTTGAGAGAAAGTGAAGATTCAAGGCTCGGTTGATCAAAAGATTAAAGATCGGTGTTTGTAGACATCCAAACAACAAGAAAAGACCAAGATCCAGGTAAGAAACATCATTTAATTGTTACTTTTGATGTAAACTCGGATTGTAGGGCTTGGGGTTTTTGAAAGTGGCAAAGAATCGCCAAAAACTCACGTTTTTATGTAAAAAAACATGTAAGAAGCTTAGATATAGCTTCTTGAGTGATCAACCAAGGTTTTTGGTGTAAAAGATTGAAGTTTTGGGTTAAAATGGGTTGGTTCGTAATTTCAGCCCGTTCTATGAAACTGGGTGTTCATCCAACGAAATTATGTAGTCATCCAGCGAAACTAAGAATTCTTCTTGCGAAACAATAGTTTCATAGGTAGTTTCGCAGACATGGTTATCCAACGAAAGTTGCGCGAAACTAGCAGCGAAACTGTTAGCGAAACTGTCTGCGAAACTACCGGCGAAACTGCCGGCGAAACTGCCGGCGAAACTGCCGGCGAAACTGCCGGCGAAACTGCCGGCGAAACTGCCGGCGAAACTGCCGGCGAAACTGCCGGCGAAACTGCCGGCGAAACTGCCGGCGAAACTGCCGGCGAAACTGCCGGCAAAACTGCCGGCAAAACTAGCAGCGAAACTGCTGATTTTGCAGTGAAATTAGCAGTGAAATTAGGCAGAAATTAACCTTTTGAGTGTTAACATATCTGCAGGTTGTGTAGTGTGACCCTTGCTTAGAAAGCTTGATTAATAAGCTGCTCACTGAGTCCAAGTGAGTTCTAGATCCCCTATCTTAAAGGTTTTAAACTGTTTGGGGTTGGAAATGCATATTTAAACGTTTTGATAAGATTTAGGGTGAATTCCCGTATGTTCATGTGTATGTGTAGGGAGATGGATGGTGTATGATGATTATATGATGATCTGTGATGTTGTATGTGATATTTATGGTAATGTTATATGTGAATGTGTTATGTTGACTTTTATGTTCCTATTATGTATTAGTCCGTGACTTTACGTGATGTGATTCTACAGGACCGGTGAAGGGTGGTCACTTACAACACAACAACACAAAGATGAGAGTAACTTAACTTAATCAAACAGTGAATTGAATTAACCACAAGTAAATACACTAAGAACACAAGTAATTAAGAGACAGAACACAAAAGCAAGATACACAAGGAGATGGTTTTTAAGGTTGCAGTATATTGCTTTCTCAATGTTCTATTACAAGTGTTACAAAGCATGAAATAAAGTTATAAGAACATGAGATACTTATACTACATCTTATAGCCGGCCATACTTTGAAGGCCAGCTGGATACAATTGACCAGACACGACACAAAATCAATTGTAGAGTCAAAAGACAGATTGCCTTTTGACTTGTGATTATGACATGCCATAGCTCACATCCTTATCTATTACAAAAAGGATAAAGTACATGAAGTAGAAAGTTTACAGACTCAAGACCTCAATACAGTTACCAAAAGCATGGACCTTTTCACCAACTCATGTAAGTTGGTGACTTTACAGAGTTGCAGCGGAAAGAGGTCCAGCTTTATGGAAAATTACATCAGGTAAAGCATGTTGTTAAAAGTCTTCGGAAGAAATCTGTCTTCAAGAGTTGAGCTTCGGAAGACTTTGTCTCTGAAGCTTCGGAAGACTTCATCTTTGGCTTCGGAAGATATTGGTCTTGGCTTCGGAAGATATTGATCTTGGCTTTGGAAGATATTGGTCTTGGCTTCGGAAGATTTCACACTTAGAATAGTTCTCTTGCATGTGTGGAACTTCCGAAGCATTCTTCTTCAGTACTTGTGCAACATGCATGCAGAAAGACTTTGGGTGTTTAGTTGCTTCAGCCACTTCATATAATCTCAACAAATTTTGATAATGAATGTAAAGTATTATCTTAACGAAGCGAAAGATTAAGATAATAAAAGTGGAACATAATGAATGAATGAATGAAAGTCTTGCAAGCAAATGAAAGGAGGTTCACAACTCAATGAGAGTTTTTAGCTTAACTGTGTGTTTACAGCGTGCAATCTTGGCTAACCCTTAAGGGTTCACACACAGGGGGAGTTAGTCTATGTGGCTACTCCATACGTGCGATATGTGCGATATGGGGTCCTTGTCACTTAACCCTAGATGATATGAATTTATGCTCAAGAGGGGGGTTAAGCATACGACAGGACCTAGATAGAAGTGAAAAGATAATAAATGTACGAAAAGTGTGATAAATACGAAACATGTGATATTTACGAAATGAACGATGATGGAAGATAATAATTATTAGCTGGATGTACGTATGATGTGTGATCATGTGCGATAGTAAAGAAAACGTTTTAACGAATGAAAGGTAATATAATGTTTTTGTAAAACTAGAACTCACTTAGCAACGTTGACTTTTATGTGTTTCCAGTTGGTAGGTAATGGTTGCTCAGTATGGCACGAGGTCAGCTACTTGGCATTTTTGGATGGCATCCATTTTGTAGAATCATGATGTTTTTGCATTGTAATACGAACAAACAATATTTTGTAACAATTATAAATGTTGTATTATTTTGCAAAAGCAATGAATGAAATGATTTTAAATTATTCCGCTGCAATGTTTTAGTAATTGTAAATGTATATTTTATGTTTTATGTGCGATGAATGACCGACTGTGAGCGTCCGGGGAACGGGGCCTTACACATTGCCAAACCATTACTTCTTTAAATGTTTCCAGCTGAAAAAGCAAGGGAAATAGATCACATAAACGGGAGTTGGAGTTTGATGGATCAAGCCCAAAATGGGTAGTGTCTCCATTCTCAATTACAAGCTTCATTGAGCTGTTAACATTGATATTGAATGATTGCAGCTCCAAATGAGATTTCACAATTGATTTCTAGACCCCAGTCATTCCTTTTCGAATTGGTATAGTTAGGAATAATAAAGGTTGAGTATCATGAATCAACCAAATGCAGTTGTTCCAAAGTGCTCCGTTTTCGACCCTCAACCTCGAGAACCACTTAGCCAATAGAGCTAAATTAGCGGCATTAAAAGACCCAATGCCAAGTCCTCCCGACTCTCTTGAGGCCATTACTTGTGTCCATTTGATCCAATGAATTTTCTTTACATCTGCGCCACTGCCCCAAAGGAACTTCTTTCTTATTGATTCCAACTGTTTTATAATCGTTTTACAGGCCCTGAAGCATGAAAAGTAATAGAGAGGAAGAGCTGAGAGAACTGATCTGATTAGTGTCAACCTGCCTCCAATAGAAAGAGAATTTCCTCTCCATGCAGCAAGCCTTTTACTAAAGGAGTCAATAATCGGTTTCCAATGTTTGGACTGATTCATATTTGCGCCAATAGGGATTCCCAGATATAAAAAAGGCAATCTGCTATTTTGGCATCCCAAAATATTTGAAAGCTCCAGCAAAGTGTTGTCGCTAAAACGAGCTGTCGTCGTTATAACAGGAGTGAAGGTCCTCTCAATCCTAGCTAACCCCAACTTCCTGATTACGCTTGACAATTGCAAACAAAAGAAACCTTGATCCCTTCTGTACATAAATGGAACACCTATAACATGTTTATATCCATTATTATACCATTCTAACATTTGTTTCATTGCTGACAGGGCCATCAGTGTAAGTTCTTATCTTTTGCAGTAATGATGGGGAAATAGCATCCACACAAAGTGTGTAAGTCCGGGTATGGGCCCCATTTTTTGTTCAAACATGTAACTAACATGAAACCAATATAAGTAGAAATCAAATGTTTTTTTAGCTCTGAATGAAATATGGAATGCTATTAAAGTTTTAGAACTCATTTTAACTCAGAACTTGCAAACAGTTTTGTCAACTTAAAATTTCTAATCCTAGAATTTAAATATTAGATTATACGAGTATATAGTAAAACAATAATTATTCTCTCTTCAATTAAACAATTAAATAATTTACTATTTTATGTTAGATAATATAAATAGAGGATGCTAAACCTTTACATTATTTTTTTCTTTCTAAAGCTCCAAAAAACGATGTTGATTACAATACAATTCTTGAACCATGTGTTATGGCATGGTGACAGGGTTGTGATCTTCTGCTAACTCAGTAGGGGCGCGACCACAACACCGCAATGGAGCCACGGTGAACGGGCGTGGGAGGTAAGGGTATGGGTGCAGTCACGACATGAAGGAGGGGAGTGTCGTAAGGTGGATCAAAGTAGCTGTTTGGGCTTTTTCTTTTTAACTATATTTTCAAATACTTCATACTTTTTACGAATCATATATACCAAAATCCCATTACATTCTTTATACTTTTGTATAAATACTTCAACGTTTTTATAAAAAGAAATTTGCAAGTTCATTGTCATCATGATCAGAGGAAGACAAGCTTAACTCGGAGGCAACTAAAGTTTTTTCTAGTATTTGATTAACCATGGAGAAAGTTCACACTGGCTAAGGAGAGAACTTCCACTTTCTTAGGACCGTGTGTGGTCACTAATACGCTAATTGTATAGGAGTATTCTTGTGAGAGACCCATTATAAGGAGGATGCATTTAGGCAACGATTTCGCATGAATAGAGAACTATTTACAAGAATAGTTCATGACTTGTCATATGAATTATTCCATCAAAGAAACGACGCTAGAGGCATACACGTTTCCACCATGTTACACAAGTGTGGCTATTCGTTGACTTGGAATACGGCACTAGCTCCGACTCATGAGATATTTCAAGGGTCTTCTCAGCTTGATCTCCGAGTATTGTGAACAAAATCATGAAACCTCTTTTGGAGGTCGTGTTTTCACTTTTAAATAGGTTATTTGAGTGTCTTTGAAAGTCTAATATTTTGTTTGGAGAATGTTTTAAAACAAGATTCTTATATAAAGATATCTTTCTAAACGAAGAGTTCCAATTGCATCAACCTTAGCTTCTCCACTAGAATTAGCTACAAAGTTGGAGTACTCTCTTGTTCTCAATTCCTCAACACATGTCTAATCTTATGTATTCCATTATCAAAGTCTTTAAGGTCAAATGATTTAAAAAAATTACAGTTAATGTTATTATACACTACCATCTAGCTTATCTAGAGAACTTGGTTATTTTCAAATAAAACTCTCATTCACTAAAAAGAGACGGACTATATTATGCTCCTTATTGTCACGGAGTGATTTCTTCAACTCTCGTGCGACACTTAGACTTGCTCTAAGTTCAGCCTTTGTGACCCAAAAGATGTATCGAATCTCTTTTCGATACGGAAGCGTTTGCAAGCTTGTAATACAAACAACTTTGTATTGCTTACAAGGATATTTAAAAGAGAGGGTTACAAGAATTACATAAGACTTGTATGAGCTTTGGGTGGTTTTTGGGTGATTACAAATGAGGCTAACACCTCCTGTTTATACTTGTCTAGTGTGTCTAGATCATTCATGATCTAAAGACTTCTAATCCTAGATCTTTACAAGCATTTTCTAGAAATTTTTATGACAAATATCCATGACATTACAAGCATTTTCTAGAGCTTTCTTAGCAGCTCTAGATCTTGATGATTCCAAGCCTTTCTTGGCCATTTTAGGGTTGCTCCCAAGTGCTCAAACGTAGCTACGTTGTTCCGGATTCGTGTGGGCTGTTCCGGAGACTTCTGGGTAGCTCTAAACGCATCCGTATGTGTCCGGAACCTTCCAGATTCCGAGTAACTTGAGTTGATTTTAGGCGGGTCATGACATTCTCCCCCACCTAAATCCACGACGTCGTCGTCGTGTTTCTTGCATGACCCTCGGCTTGTCCTCGTGAGTTGCAAGACGGATAGTGTTTTGCCTTGATGACTTGACTCCATCACGGCAGTGTGTACTTGATCGCCTTTAACGATGTACAAAGTGTTTAGAAAGGTTGCTGGAACGGCTTTTACTTTCCGGAAAAAGTCCATCCCGAGCACGACCTTGTAGTTGTCCGATGGTGCTATCGAGAAATCGAGCTTCCCTTACCATGTCCTGATCTTGGTCTTGATAGCCCATGACATTCCCTCGATTGCTTTAGTGTTACCATTGGCATTTTTCAGAAATCCATCTTGTGTGGATATCCTTAGGCCGAGTCTCTTAGCATCTTCTCGTGTTATGAAGTTGTGACTTGCTCCGGTATCGACCAATGCTTTTGCAAGTCGTCCATTTATTTCCAAGTTCACAAATCAAAGTTCCTTCGCCTCCGCGCTTATGATGTTGCCCTTGCGCTCCGCTGGGCAAGAGTTAACCATCTTTAATGGCTTCCCTTCATGTGCCGTTAAGGCATTCAATACTTGTAGTTGCATTGCCCCGAGACAAACCTCCTTGTCTTCGTGAGATGCATCATCATTTCTAGCCACCATGGCTTGTAAACTTTGTTTTTTCGGGCAGTCCCGAGCATTATGCGGTCCATCGCATATAAAACAAAACTTTGGAGGACACCTTTTATTATCGTATCGGGGTGGTTTCCTTTGTTCCACCTTCCGATCATGGTTGGGCTTAACTCTCCCACCTTTCTTGTCATCACTTTCTTCATTCATGGGCTTATAGGGTCGTTTTTCCTCATGATCGATCAAGCTTTCAGCTATTGCAATAGTTGTAGCTAGATCTTGAACGCTTCGTCTTTCCAATTCTATCTTGACCCATGATTGTAATCCATCGAGAAGAAGAAAAGGGAGTCTTTATCCGATAAGTCCGAGATCTCAAGGACAAGTGTGGTAAACTCTTTAACATAATCCTTGACGGTCCCAGTTTGTTTGAGCTTACGAAGTCAACTTCTAGTTACGTGCTAAGCGTTACCGGATAAAATTGTCTTTTGAGCTCTTGAATAAATTTAGCCCAAGTTTTGATAGTACACGTACCTCGTTCAATATCCATGCTTCGGCGTCTCCACCATAGCGCCGCTGTATCTTTGAGGTACATTGTAGCCGTCTTTATTTTAGTGGCGTCATCGAGGATTTGTACCCCTCCTAGGTACTGCTCCATTTCCCAAATAAGGTCATCAACCGACCGAGCTTCCCGTTTGCCCATGAATGGTGATGATTTTAGGATTTCGATTCTTGGAGTAAAGTTCACGACATTACCTCTAGTCGTGATCATGTTTTTGTTGCAATCAACAATTTTAGTTTCCAAGCCCATTAGACTTCGATGCATGTCGCTTGACAACTCATCCATGTCTTTGTGTAGCTTGGTAGTAACATCTTTAATTGCATCTTTAATCATTATCTTTACCTCCTCTTGTAGCAGCTCCACAGAAACTTTGAGTCCATCTCTAAGCTCCATGAAGTCTGCTTCTAAAGCATCCAATCGTTGGAAACACAAGTCTACTTGAGTTCCTATCTCAACAAGACCTGTTTCCATGTCACCGACTCGTTTTTCCAAGGTACGATCCTTGGAAGTACCTCGATCCTTCTTTGATCCCTTTTGGGATTCATCACATCCTCGTTTGTCTTCAACAGATGCAAGTTTGCTTGTTTCGGTTGCCATTCCCAAATGAACCGACCTGCTTTGATACCACTTGTCACGAAGTGATTTCTTCAACTCTCGTGCGGCACTTAGACTTGCTCTAAGTTCAGCCTTTGTGACCCAAAAGATGTATCGAATCTCGTTTCGATGCGGAAGCATTTGCAAGCTTGTAATACAAATAACTTTGTATTGCTTACAAGGATGTTTACAAGAGAGGGTTACACGTATTACATAAGACTTATATGAGTTTTGGGTGGTTTTTGGGTGATTACAAATGAGGCTAACACCTCCTATTTATACTTGTCTAGTGTGTCTAGATCATTCATGATCTAGAGACTTCTAATCCTAGATCTTTACAAGCATTTTCTAGAAATTTCTATGACAAATATCCATGACATTTTAAGCATTTTCTAGAGCTTTCTTAGCAGCTCTAGATCTTGATGATTCCAGGCCTTGGCCACTTTAGGGTTGCTCCCAAGTGCTAGCTACGTTGTTCTGGATTCGTGTGGGCTGTTTCAGAGACTTCCAGGTAGCTCTAAATGCATCCGTATGTGTCCGGAACCTTCCGGATTCTGAGTAACTTGAGCTTATTTTAGGCGGGTCGTGACATTATGCTTAATTGGATTAGTAATAGTTCTAAGTCATATAAAAGGTTATTAGATTTTAATAATCTTAACTTTCATTTATTGGCCGGGATTAATCTAACTTAGTAAATTTTTACAAACACTACTAACTTTAAGCTTAATTTTCTTTAATGATCTTTTACTAACTAAAAATTAACACACATTAGTTTTTTATTATGAATGAGTCCAACTTTGAACCATCTTTTAGTTTTGACGCCGTCCAACCTCCATCAAGTCTATTTACTGGTTTTGTAGCCTCCATCGCCACCTGAAAGCTACCTCCATCGAGTCAAGTGATTCAGATAAAGAGATGTAGATTGATGGGTTTTAGAGTGTAAAAGTTTTAGATTGACGGATCTAATCGTAAATTTCAACGGTGTTTTCACCACATAAGCAATTCACATCATCAAAAACTAACGATGTTAACTCTCAGTTAGTAAAAAATCGTTAAAGAAAAATAAGCTTAAAGTTATTAGCATGTATAATTATTTTTTAAGTTAGGACTAATCCCATCGAACAAAATAAAAGTTAGAATTATTACAATAACCACTATATATATTATCTTGGTTAATGGTTAGAGTGGTACTACTCTGCTTCTTATTTTTATACTTTGCTTTTTCTCTAATATTGCGACCAATTCTGGAAAAAACCTATTAATCATTAGACCTGATATATGACAAAAACCAAGTACCTAAAGGTATGAGACCATATTATTTTATTAATATTTATATATAAAAGAAATTACCAACTAAAAAAACAAAAGGTAAAGATCTCACTTTGAGGATTGGTTTACCCAAATTCATCCACTTCTAACAGGGTGGTCATCACTCATCACCAGCTCAATTTCCAACTACTGTCTTAATTTTGCTTACCATTACATGTAGACCCAAGTTCTTCATCTTCGGATTTGACAAAGACCCGTGCATTTGTTAATATTTATTGCAGAATTTTGGTTGTGTACAAACATACAAAGAGTGTAATTTGATCTACTTTGGCCTTCAAACCTTAACAAATGTTACAAAAAGATCCATGACCCGGAAGAATCCAGAAATAAAATTCTCTTTGTGACATTCAGTTTAACAAAAGCATGTATTCTGTTCAATACAGTATATACCATTAAACAACCTCATATAAGCGCCATGTTAAATAAAACTAAAACGTAACCTTGAGGCGCAAAACTAAAAGTAGAACCGTACCAGAAGCCATAAGAAAACAAACCAATCGTCATTGATTTCAAAACAAATCATCCAAAACCATCCTCCCAAATGAGCAGAAAAAGAAAATAAAAACACAACTTAAATGTAATCAACATTCTTAGCAATGATGATAGATGAAACTTAACATTTACATCTGCAGTTAGCATATTCTCAGCAGTAATATGTTATTTTGCTACTAAGTTTCATGAAGCAACTGCTTGCATCAAAATCTATTACATTAATGGCATTTATAGAAAAACAGATGCAGGAACTTATCTTCAATCTCATTCCTTTTGATCAAGAATTTAACAATAAAATATAGTTAAAACAAAACTTTTCCAGCAGCCGAAAAGATTAAATGTAATGATAGGAAAAACCTTAAGGAACCATTTTTATGATCAAATGAGTGCTCGGATGCCAACTTGTTGCATATCTCTAAGCTTCCAAACTGGCATATGTGATCCTTCCTCTGCTTCCGAAAGTTGCATTGCCCATAAATAATGAACAGTGTGAATCGTATCCTACAAACCAAATCATTGGCCATCAAGGTAAAGATCAAAGTCAAAGTCAACCAACGACCATGAATTTCTCAAAATAGAAACATGAAGCAAAATACCTTGCCGCCTTCTGTTATTTCACCAAGTCTATCTCGTACGCAATACACCTGTTGTGTTTGAAACTGTACAACCAAGGTTACCGAGACTCAAAACAAACAATATTTTATTATTTATTTTTAATTAAATGTAAAAAAAATGCATACCCCAACAATAATCAAGGGACTGTCGCCCATCATTTTTGTCTCTCTTACATCAACTTCAGATATATGTAATATCTGCATCATGTATAGCAATTAGCAAATCCTGTTGCAATTCTTAACTTAGAATCTAATGTATTTGTTCTTTGCTTTGTGGAATACATAAGCAATTAACCACTAACTTTGTTATCATAAAAGTGCCCTGCATTTCACAAACTTTATGCTCGGCTTTACATCTCTCAACTATTTCAGGGGAACAATATTTCTCCAGTACTTCGGTATCTCCCTGTAAACAGTCAGATTTGCAATCACGTTTGGAATTGAAGAAACAAGACATTTGTACGTACAAATTCATGTTTTTATATTATTTGATAGAACTTCTAACTTACTTTAATGTAGGCCTTGAGGACGGGTTTCACAATTTCTTGGACTTCTGATACGAAGTCAGGTAAAGAGAAATACCTGATGATGATAAATATTAATGTAGATGATTAAATGGGTTATATACTTTTCTGACAAGATATATTGAGAAACTAAGATGCATCAACATACGGGTCACGCTGACGAATTTCCTTAAATGACGTTGCAGCATCTGTCTCTCTAAAAACACTCTCATTAATACTGTTGCAGAAAGGCACACCATATCATTCACTCAGAATCATAAAACAAAAGCTTTCTACATTATATTTAAGAAATAAAAAAACTAGCAGGAGAAAAGTTAAAAATGGCATACTCCTGAATTTTGTGAACTACAGGATGATCACTTGTTTCCCATCTTTCACGCATATCTTCTGCAATCTGAAAATCTCATATGACAAACATATCAGAAATGAACAAATGAACAAATGAACAAATGAACAAACCATTAAGACGTTAGCCGTTTACACTAGGGCAAAAGAAAGTTAAACAGGTCAAGTGAAGAATAGCCCGAAGCATATTTGTGATGCAGAAAACTTCCCCAATGAACTTATTTGAAAATTAAATTACTATCAATAAAAAATTATAATCACAACTGAAATAACAGTTATAAAAGAAAATTGAACAAGAATAGTCCGAGACTCCACGGTGATTCAACCTTGACTGTTTCGACCCATAGCAGCAATCATAAGTTTCAAACCCAACCCCAACCCCCTTTTGATATGTTTCCCAACCCTCCCTATCTGCCACCACAGCAAAAAAAAGATGGTATATTTGACATTCAATAAACTCCATACCTCCTGACCCTTTGTCACGACAGGTTCACTAATGCCACTGACCCGCTTAAAGATGGGGTGCCGTTGCATCTAAACAATACAACAAATTATTTCAACTAAAAACACAAAAACTAAAAGATAAAGCAATTAGAACTTAAAAAAATGCAAATTATTACTTTTGCCTTAACGCCTCCCATTTCTTGCTAAATGGTGACTGTTTTACAGGTACAATAGTGATATCTGTTCTAGTGCTTCTTTCAGCATTAGCTTGAGGGCCGGTAGTAGAGGCGTCTTTGGCACGTTTCCTCTTATTCGTGTTACCATTCAACTCCTCTTTCACAATTTCATAACCCTTTTTGGCCAAATCAAGGACCTTTGCATCTTTGGCCTTTTGAAAGGAATAAGAAACACCAGACCTAACCTTGCTAAACATCGTTCCAGCCGAGTCCGCATAAGAGGATTGCTGTTTCTTATCTTCTTCACTTGTTGACTGTTTATCATTCTTGCCATCTTTTGCTTCAAAAGCATCATTATGTGATGAGCTGGAGGATTTTGAGGACTCCTGCTTCCCAATACCTAAAGTTTCTTTCATCTGTAACAGAATCAATTGGGTATAATAAGCTCACTAACTAATGTTTCATGACAGCATACATGTTTTTTTAAATAATGCCTTTAAAAACCTCCCATACCTCCTCTGTAGCAGCAGATACCTTTTCCTTAAGATTCTCAGATACCTGCAAGGTGAAGACAATGTCTATATTAATATTTTCATGTAAAAAATGTAATTTTGATAATGAAAATTTAAAAGCCATTAGAATGGAACCTTTTTTGCTGTAGCTTCAGCTTCAGTCCATACGCCATCCACATGCTTGTAAAGCTGCTCAGTTTTCTGCTTCGTTCTGCATTCGCCAGTTCACCATCTCAGGGCCTTCAATACAAGTTCTGCCCAGCTTTGACATACAACAGTATGTCTCAGCCTATAAGCAACTAAAGCAAAACTTACAAACTTAAAAAAGTTTTTGTAGCATATATTACCTAACTTTTAGATCTTCTTTCACCCCTTTAAGCTCTTCAGTTTTTTCCTTCAATTCTTCTACAGATTGTCGGAACTCCTTATTTCTGAAAGCAGGTAAATTAATACCATGGTTCTCAGTTCCATGTTACAAATACTAGAAAGAAATTGAAATTCGAATTTATAACCAAGTAAAAGTAATATTGAAGTGTCTCCCTATGTGTTTTTATCCTGGTAACATCTCTCTCTCTCTCCATAAGCAAAAACAAGGAATACAAAATAAAAAATAAAGAAAATGAGTATGGTTCCTTTTTCCCCCATCACTCAATCTCTTTCCCTCTCTTGTCCCACTCAACCCTAACATTGCGGCTGTCATCTACGATTTATACAAAACCGCCTGAAGCACGGCCTCAGGCAACAGCACATGCATAAAACCGCTTCAGAACTCAAGAGAATGTGTCAGTTCACCTAAGAACTTTCCGCATCACCTAGGTCAGCTGTGTCTCATGCTTTATTTAACACTAATGTTCTTTCTAGCCAGTTGAACCAATCGTAGCAATATGAGTCATAAAAGGAAGATCATATCAGATGTCAAGAAGCCCACCATTTATAATCATATCACATAAATAAGATTGAGATCACATGAAAAAACAAGATTTTTTCTATCATAGATAAAATAAGCAATCCATTCCATTATGGATACCTCAAAATACACTAAGCACTCAAAGAAACAAAAAGTTAAGACCTATTGGGGGCTTTATGTCTCCTTCATTTAGGTTTTCATGTTGCTAATTTGATAAAGAAAAAACATCAGTTTCTTGGCAAACAAACGCAGCTACTATCCATCCTTAAAACATAAAAAACCAATTCAACAACACACCTGTTCACTTCGCTTTTAATCTTATTAGAAAACTCGTTAAACACGCTGAATTCACGACGCATCAAGCTTCCATTTGCAGCACCAATTGACCTAAACCTCGGAGCTGATGTCGAAACCTACACACATCAAAACACAAAAACCACACATATAAAAACCAAATATTCTCAACATTAACGCAAATTAAGCACTTTCAATGCATCAAATATCAAAAACAACAAGTTTCAAGAAGCTAACAGACCTGTTTGTAAGCTAAAAGATGATGATACAACAGCTGCTTCGAGAGAACTAAATCTCGCATCAGCTTTCTTGTAGCCATTACAGAAACCGTTTTACGAAATTTCAGATTTGTGATAAGAAACTCGAATCGAAATCGATTAAAGGAACAAGGTTTTTGGTGTTTGTATACAGTGACCGAAAGGGTTTTTGCGTGGGGACGAAGATATTTTGTGCCCTAATTCCTTTGGGTAATTATATATTCCCCCTTGTAGTATGATCTATTTTCTACTAGACCCTTTAGAATAAAAGTTATTGAATTTGTGCCCTAAGAGTTGTATTCGTATCTTTTTGAACACGAAAGCGCATTAGGATGTGGTATGGGCCTCGCCACATGAGAATCATGGTGATGTGGTCGTGGGTTGCGCGGGCAACAATATGCCTTTCCTCCTTCCTTGTCTTGATTACTTTTCTGCTTGTTCACGTCCCCCGCCCCGAGAGTATTGAAATGAATAAAAAAAACATGAGTGATGCGAGAGAGTGTTATTCTATATTCTATAATTAATTGCAAAGACTAATGAAT
The DNA here is from genome assembly GCA_025506515.1 of Flaveria trinervia. Lineage (NCBI taxonomy): Eukaryota > Viridiplantae > Streptophyta > Magnoliopsida > Asterales > Asteraceae > Flaveria > Flaveria trinervia. The sequence continues at coordinate 112,201,469 of CM046444.1, read as the reverse complement.
AGTATAGTTTTGGTAGATAAGTTTTAATCGCGTTAGTTTTAAGCATTTTCACTTATAACCCTAACTTTTGTTTATTTGACTTTAGTCACTAAAGTTTAGGATATTAGAGTTTGGCCACTAAACTATTTATATTAAAGTTTTTTTTTTTAGTTTGGCCACTAAAGTTTAATATCTTTTAAGTTTTGCCACCAAATTCTGACTTTATGATTTTCGACTAGCTGAACAAATAACAACCAAAGTAATGCACATTTACATGTGGGAAAATTGATCGGACTACCGTCACATAGCAAGTGACTTTGACAACTAAAGTTTAGAATCTTAGAGTTTAGCCGGGATTTGTTTCTTTTTTTTTACCATTAAAGATTAAAATCTAAGTAAACTATTTATACTAAAGTTTATTATTTTGAGTTTGGGTACTAGATTGTAGTATTTTTCTAATTGAGTTTCGCCACAAACTTCGATTTAATGGTGTATGACGAGCCGACCAGACTCCTGATGTGTAGTGCGGGCAGAAAAAAACTAGTTTATTATTATTTTTGTTTAAAAATAAAAAGAAACATACAGAGTCCATTTCCTTAGTTGAGTTGTGTCAAGAAGTAATACTTGAATGTAATGTGACGTTGATGTGATGTAAAAAGACACAAAGGGGTCCCTAAATAAAAATAAATATATAAATAAATAAACATATCTTATGTTTACGACTTTTATACACACTCTAGACAAAGACGACGACGAAATGACAAACAAAATGAAACTGAAGATGAGTATGACAAAAGAGTCAAAGAAACTCATCAAAGTTGAGAAGTTTGTGTTACCTAAAAACTTTTACCTTTTCCTTTTGTTAGTTGTTCAGTTTGTAAAAAAAGTTTTATTTTAATGTGTTTATATGTATATGTATGCATGTCGTTTCTCTTCTTAATTTATTATACAGTTTGTTTCAAATAAATTTTCTAATTGCCTGAAATATAAGTGAGAGGTTAAGAGATAACTTTTAGGGGTTGTTTGGCAGCCTTTTAACCGGCTTTTACCTCGATAGCTAGGTCTTTGCCAACCTTAGCTTTCCCGGTGAGTTGACGTTCAACCTTCATTTAATAAGGTTACATATATTTCATCTAATCTATACTAAATTTCTAGTGTCATATTTCATATAGTTTCTTTATAAACAATCACACTGTTTAAGCAAAGTGCTTAGGTGCGAACATGCAATAAAGTGTGTAGATGTAAACATTGACATATAATGTAGCGACCAGTTAGTAAAGTGTAGGTGCAAAAAAGATCAAACACAAATTAGTTAAAATTCACTTTGTTACACATATCATGACGAGAAATGCAAACTTTTGGACAAAATGAGGAAGGTTTAAAATCCAGATCAGGTGTTATATATGAAACCAAATACTGATGACCCTAAATTATATTCACAATTTGATGCATCCTTATAACAACATTAAACATTTGAAATCATTTTGCAGTACAAAGAACTTGAAGACCCAATCTAACATCAATCACCCCAAGAACCAACATCCCGGCTTCGGATGACATGAAAGATAAATGACCAAAACCATATTTAAGATTACAATAGCATCATACATTGATTATTAAGCTCCCCCAAGCAAAATAGACTTTTTTACAAACCGAACAACTAACAAAAGGAAAAGGTAAAAGCTTTTAGGTAACACAAACTTCTCCACTTTGATGAGCTTCTTTGACTCTTTTGTCATACTCATCTTCATCATCTTCAGTTTCATTTTGTTTGTCATCGTCGGCATCATCTTCATCTTCCTGGCCCCACCCGAATCCACCAATGGAACGAGAAGCAGGAGGAGGGGATCTTGCTTCTTCGACGATTTTCATTATTTCCTCCACACTTTGTGGCGAGAATGTTGGGTTTTCCTTCCTGTAATACACAGCCTGAGCGGCTTCTGTTAATTCTCTTGGCAGATTCTTCAGGAACCATGGGTGGCTTTTGATATCTTTCAGGCTAATTCTCTACAGCAAGAAAAAAATAGGAAAAAAAAGAGTCAACTATTGTGAAATTTTGTTGTAGTAAAAATGAGCATATTAGGAAAATGCTGATGAAGGAATGGATGTTCTAATAAAAAGGATCAAATGGCGGTCAACTAGAAGATATATAAGATAACCTCAAGAAATTTAAGAAAGAATATAGAGCAAACAAAATGAAAATTTTGAACAATTTTGAAAGTTAAAATTCCAATAAAGGTGGCAATTTCGAACTTTTTACAAAACTGGTCAATGTTATGTTTAACCCCAAGTAGCTAAAAGTAGACACGGGATATGGATCAGATAGGTTAAACAAGTTAAAGAAGTTCTAAGAGATTGTGGGTCAACCGGAACCAAACTATTTCAAGTTTTTAACCCAGTAGGCCAGTACTCAACCCTCCCATTTTTGCTACACAATAATAGTTAATAATTTCAAATACATCCAGTTTTCATAATAGCAGATGGTATAAACTGTAAACTAGCATATATCATAGCAAAAACATGTATTTTTATTCGTTTCTTTATTTAATAATTTGATTTGGTATATGTAGCGTGAAGAAATACAATGAAGAGAAATAAAGATGGACCCACAAAATGGAGAAGCAGGTATATGAAAGGAATAAAAGACTTCTATCATAGTCAAAGCAACTCATTTCAGCCACTCAAAAGTGGTTCTTTGTTTGAATAAAGAGGCACAACTTGGATGTTGCATTAACTCAACTCTAAATGTGTACAAAGTAAAAGCCAGCAGACATGTTGACTTCTAATGCGCATGCATCCATAAAATGAGAAGTGGACATTACACTAAATTGGCCAAGTCCTTGGTCATAATCTTATTTTAAACAAGCTAAAAACTTACATATATATTAATATAGATCATAAAGTCAGTATATACATACCCTAGAAGCATTGGGGACAAATATCCGAGAAAGAAGATGCCTACAGTCTTGAGATATGTGAACATAATCTGGAATTTTGTATTGCACAGACATGATTCGCTGCCAAAACGATAATCAGAAGTCAAAGTCAACATTCAAAAGAAAGGTTTTGTTAAACAAAAAAAAGCTACTTACTTGTATGGTCTTCCTAAAATTTTTTGGATCTTCTTGGTCTTCAAAAGGGTATGCTCCCACAAGCATAACATATAGTGTCACTCCACATGACCAGACATCAGCCATCTGAACAAACATAAATCAAAATTTAGGGAAACATCAGAGATTATGCGCATGATAAGCCCACAAAATTCGAAGCGTGAATGGAAAATAATGGTAATTCTTTAGCATAGGTATTTAGATCATTTAAAGTTACACACATTTGTAGGAACAAAAAAGTAATACATCTACAAAATAAATCATGGCCTAAAAGAAAAATTCAATTCACATAGTATTTAGATGTACTTCTGTTCTTAAGCTTGTAGAAATAAGATAATCACTTCTTTAAATGTTTGACAGTTTCTGACTACATAAAGAACTAATGGACAAAGAATATATAAATTTAAATAAAAATGATAATTTTATTTTCTTTTAACTTCAGTAATGTCTTTTACAACTCATTTACTACTACATCTTTTGATAATGATAATCAGATAATCAATTTTGTTGCAAAATTCTTTGAACCCTAAATAATCAGATAACCATACATACTTTTTACCAGACATTAAAAATTGATGATTGAGACTTTAAGTAGTATTAATCAAACAATTGCACTAAAATAGTTCTCATGACTCATGAAAATGACCTTCCAGTCACAAAGAAGTTAAAATAATTCCACTTATCTAAATATTTCAGTTATTGAATGTGAAGCCTGCTAAGAGCTTGCATATGACAAAATTCTAATCTATAAAGAATACCAAGTTCATGTCAAACAACATTTTCATATTATCTGAAAACTTAAAATATGTACCTTGCCATCATACTCTTTACGAGAAAGAACCTCAGGGGCAATGTATGCAGGTGTTCCAACTGTGGATTTGGGTCTGGAGTGAAGCAAAGATGACTGCAAAACATTAAAGACTATTAGCAAGTGGAATCTAATTTACGATTTAGATTAAGCCTTTCATTAATATATGAACACCTTCGAGTAGCCAAAATCACAAATCTTTAGGCGTGGTGCAGGGCTCCCATCTAAAAGAGTGTTCTCGAGCTTCAAATCTCTATGGCATATTTGCTGCACAATGTTGACATATAGAATCAAAGATCAATATATGTTGTCATGAGAGTTCATTTCTTTAATGGGCTTTACCATAAAATGACAGTAGTGAACTCCTGATATAAGCTGTTGGAAGAAGTATCTAGCCTGAAGAGTTGGTGGATAACGTCAAGAAACAGATGCTTATGACGAAATCAAAGTACTTTGACAAAATATTTTTAGAAATTTATGCTGATTTAAGAAAGCAGACCTCATCTTCGCTAAATCTTCCAGCATTACAAATCCTATCAAAAAGCTCCCCTCCAGCAGCATACTCCATGACAATAGCAAGGTGGGTAGGAGTCAGTACCACCTATAGAAACACCCAAATTATTATAAGCTCATGACCCAAAATATTATAACTTCTACTAAAGTCAGCAAAATGGGTGGGTCAGGCTGACTGGGGAGGTGGTCTTTGGTGTGGGTCAAAATGAAACGCTTGGTTTGACCCGGAACACCATTCTCAATATATGTAGTAATAGTCGGTGTCAAATTTAATTACAAACAAATTTTATAAATTACAAAATCAATTTTTTTTATAAATAATATAAGAAAAATACACTAAGTGACTTTCGACCATATGACCCACTCAACGCCTTTAAATGTTTCATTTTAACCAATTTTTTTATGTTACCATTTGATCCATTAAAGATAAAATTTAACCCAAATCAACCCATTAGTTAGTAAATGAACCAAAACTGCCACCTCTACATATACTCTCTGCAGCCCATAGAAATTGCAACTTTTGGAAACATGACACAGTTTGAAGTTGTGCACCGCCATGGTACCATTTCAGAAAATCCAGTTAAGTACATAAAAGATTTTTTTGGTTTTTAATTTTCACATTAAAATCTCAATTATCTTGAAAGTTTTGCCAAAACAAGTAAAGCTGCAAATCCGCAATTCCCATGGGATTGAGGAAATACTTACGACACGACATATATCAATGGTAAATATTATATAAATGAAATTAAGCAAGTGTAGCAAGCCACTTGCCTCTCGAAACCGAATAATGTTAGGATGTCGAAGGGATCTGTGATTTATGATCTCTCGAGCAACATTCTCGTCAATCTACAACCAAAAAATAAGACACCCTCTTCAAATTTAGCCAACAGGTCAATATCCAAAGTTCCAGAACATATAAAAACACCAAACAAATAACTTTAATATTAGAATCATTTTCAAGAAAACAAGTGGGCATTATATATAATCAAAGGCAATCAAGATTCAAGAATCCAATCCCAGATAACAATTATCTTTGAACAATTCTATCTTGCAAAAACCTACCAATTAAATAAAACAACATCAAATTAATAAAATAATATTAAGAATACGAGGAAAATCGCACACACCTTATGCCCTCTTTCTATATATTTCATAGCAACAAGCTCCTTCGAAACCTTGTTCCTCATCAACCTCGCGACACCAAAATTCCCAGATCCTATATCCTTCACAAGCTCGTATTTGTCCATTTTCCGTTATTCTGAATCATCATATTACAATAACAGAGGGTTGTTAGTCGAAACAACAATCAATTCTGACAAATTTCAAGTTTTTCAACCCTAATTTGATCAAAACTCACCTTAATGCTCTTCCGGATGCAAAATTCACGAGCAGAGAGCCCAAACCCAGATAAATCTCTTCTCAAATTACGAAAATACAGATTTCAGCTCCAAATACACAGCAATTGAACATCAATTCATAACAATCCTACACCCTGATCAAACCGCAAACCCTAATCTGCTATATAGCAACCGCTGTAACGAAGACAAATTGGCGAAATTATTCAAAGATTCGACATGGGTTTTTGTTGCAAATGGATGATTTTGGTGAAAACAATGCGAGATTGCGGAGGATTATTACAAAAAGAGGATATGAAAATTGAAATGAAACATGTGCGATTGAGGAGTTGGTTGGTTCGTTTGTGTGCGTATGGGATCTGTAGGGAAGAGAGATTCTTAAGAAATCAGAAATGTTTATGGATTGGAGAGAGAATGTCCAAAAATAGATTTGTAGTTTCGAGGAAAGAGAGAGTGATCGACATGAACAGAGGTGGTGATTACGACAAACAGATGGGGGTGAATGAACATGTCTTGGTTTTTGGAGGGTTAGAAATTATATATCTTGAGAGCACGTATAAATCATGTGTATGAGTGAGATTAATGCAGTCAAACCAGAATAATATTGTATATTATTACTAGATTTAGTAAATTATGTAATTATAATGTATAAATATTTCGTATGATTAATTTACGTGTTACTATAACAATGAAATATAAAAAAATTACATTTATAAGTTATAAATATTCAAATATTTTTTTAAATAATATAACATACAATTTACATGTGTAAAATTAAAAATCAATTGTCGTAAAATCACACTAACATAAAATATATTAATGTATTAGTAAAACTTTTTTTGTTTTGTTTAAATTAAATCTTACTTGCCTATAAAAATATGCATAGTTCAAAACTATATGATACAATTAAGTTGATGATATAAAAATTAAATTCAAAACAAAATAAATTAGTTGAGTTGCTTAAAATAAAAAAATTTGAGTAAATAATATATTAGCTTATGCTGTAAAATTTTTTTGAGAAATAAAATGAAAGTAGTGTCATGTGTCATACTAGTTACTCTTTTATTATATACTATAAAAGTTTATAACACCGTATATTATTATGCTAGGTTAGAAGTAATGTATAACATTGGTAGAAAATTTAATATATTAAAATTATTAAACTTTATTAATATTTTATATATTACATGTCATTAGCAATTTATGAAATAAGAAATAAATAAAATTCAATAAATTATAAATAACAAATAATAAAAATATAAAATTAAAAGATTATATTTTAAGATAAGATACAATAGAAATGTTATAATTTAGTATGTTTTAATAACTTATTAAAATAAGAAGATTTATATTTTAGATATTTATTTATTTCATTTACTTGTTTAAAATCAATTTCATTTAGTAGGAGAGAGATATAGAAAACAAAATTTTAAGCTTTATGAAAAGTTATCATATGTACTTCAAAACTTTTTTGTTAAATAGTATAGATATAGATTTAGGGGCGAGGGACGTTGTAGAGATGGATTCAAGTTTTTTCTTCACTAGATCAAAATAAGTTAAAACGACTTGGGTTAGAATATGTCACGTTAAAACCAAGTTAAGTCAAAAAAATTAAAGTTATAATCAAAATATAAGTTATTGTTTGATCATATTATTGTTTTCATCAATTGGTAAGACTTTTTCCGGCCAGTAAATTCAAACTTCAAATTACACTTTATAAATCAAAATGCCATTAGATGGATTAAATGTGTTACAATCAAAATATGTGTCAAATTGAGCAATAGATTAGAACAGATATAGGATTTGGATCTATTTGGGAGGATTTGTACTGTGAAAGTCGGTTAAAGCTTAATGGATATGTCATATAAGAATAATTGATTAATTTAGGGTTTGGTTAAATAGACATTCTAATATTTTAAATTAACACTCCCAAATTTCTATACGTGTCATATAGCCCCATATGCGTCGTATAGAGGGGGGCGTATAGGGATGCATGTGTCGTACAGGGCTATACGTGTCGTCTAGGGCTATACGTGTCGTATAGCCCTCTGACAGCCCCCTGAACTTTTCCTCGTAGTTAGTGTCGAAATTTGCTATACGCGTCGTATAGCCCTATATGTGCCGTATAGGGGGGGTCGTATAGGGCTATATGGGGCGTAGGGGTGTGCATGGTTGGTTTGGTTCGGTTTTGGCCTAAAACCAAAACCAAAAACCGATATTTCGGTTTCTAGGTTTTTAAAACCGTTCGGTTTCGGTTTTTTCGGTTTTTGGTTTTCGGTTTTAACTTTGGTTTCGGTTCGGTTTTTGGTTTTTTTCGGTTTCATCATTTGTGCTTTTAGTTTCATAAAAAATTGTTTTAAAGTAATGAATTTAAGCCAAAAACTTTGACCTTACATTATTTTATTGATATCTAAATATAATCTATATATTTTTATAATTTAGTTGACATTAAAATTAAATGCAATTCATAAAATATAAGAACAATATATTTAATAAAACATTTTAATCTATCAATGCAAATAAAAAAATTAAATATTATTCTTGAAATCTAAATATTTAATCTTTTTTAGATAACACAAGTTAAATAAGTAAATAATGGGCTAATAATTTTTATTAGTATATGATTACACTTCTAAATTTACAAGTTTGATTATATGGTTTCGGTTCAGTTTTTTCGGTTTTTGTTACAAGCAAAACCAAAACCAAACCAAAAAATTCGATTTTAAAAAATCATTAAACCAAACCGTCGGTTTTCTAGCGGTTTCGGTTTTATCGGTTCGGTTGCGTTGGTTATTTTGGTTACGGTTCGGTTATTTTGGTTTTTTGCTCACCCCTAAATTGGGGCGTATAGCTCTCTGACAGCCTCTTAAATTCTCCTCATTTTTAGTGTATTCGACCATATACGACGTGTATAGACCCATATGCGACGTATGGGGGGTGTCGATTTATATGAGTGAGTGTCTCTATATTAGGACCTTTAATTTATTAAGAAGCTTGGGTTGTTAGGCTAAATTTGTACTTTCGAGAAAAGAGAGTGATTGACATAATGGTAGGGTTATAAATGAATCGAATGTTTGGTGGAAAGTTCGTTTATGTTTTTTCGTTTAATAAATGAATGAATGCGAACATGAACAAGAAAATTTCGTTCATTTAGTTAAATGAAACAAACATGAACAGAGGTTGTGTCCATTATGTTCGTGAACATTTAATAATATGCTCATTAGCATTCGTTTATATTCGTTCAATTTAAAGTTATGTTTGAGAAAATTATGTTAAGTACTTATTTATTTTTATGGATATTACATAATGTTTGTGGTTTGAATTATAAAATCAACATATTATGATTTGTATTTGTTTGTTTTATAAAATTTCGTTTGTGCTCTTTAATGATCATGAATATTTGTTTGTATTTGATTGTCATCATTTGCCTTCGTGTATGTTCGTGAATAATTCAAGAACATATTCATTTTTATAATGAACGAACACGAAAAATGCATCTCGTTCTGTAAGCATTTGTGAATAGTTCATAAACAAGTTATTTTTTTAATGAACGAACACGAACAATGCCTTGTTCGTATTCGTTTGGTTTGTTTGCGGCACTCTTAACAAGGGTGGTTATTAAGACATACAAAAGGGAGTGAATGAAAAGATTATAATTTTGAAAGGGTTAGAAATTACATATATTGGTGACACGTATAAATCATGTGTATGATTGAAATCAGTACAGTCAAATTAAGAATAATATTGTCTGTTATTATTGTGTCTACAGTCTCTTTTAACTATTGTAGAGTCGTGCATCTTTCTAGAAGCAGTCTATCTATTCGTTGTGGTAAGTTTTGCTTATATCCCACCTAACCACCCTTCCTAGAGCTCGTTAATAGCCTGGCTATTGATGAGAGTTACTGAGTTTGGTTATGGTTATGGTTTAGGGTTGAGGGATCACTCATGTATCGAATCCAAAATTTATTTCCAGTGGAGGTCAAATTGAATTAGAATGGTTAAGATAAAAATAGGTCAGTCAAAAGACTAAAGTTAAAATTAAAATATGCGTTTAATGGTTGTTTGATCATTATTGATTTTATCTCTATATTATTTTCTTTTACCTTTATAATAAATTCAAACTTCAAATTATAATTGTGAAACAAATAGCTATCAAATAGATTGAATGTGTTACAATTAAAAAACAAATGAAATCAAGAAACTGTTTAGAAAAGTACCTGCTTAAAATATATGGGGTCTTGCTATACAACACTGACGGAAGTCTAACTTAATTTATCAAGAAGTTTAAGTTTGCATATTAGTCTTAAGTGGAGTTTTTTTTTCTTTCTCAAATTGGTGTCTTAATTAGGGCCTACCCCGTAACCCCAATGCTTTAAATGTTATGTGACAATACATTCCCAACTCTTTTAACCCTCAATCCCATCCAATTACAACTTGTCAAGCATTTGAACTCTTTTATTACATTCAAGCGTTGCACTCTCTCCATTAGCAACCTTCATAGCCATCAATCTTTCTTAAATAACAACTTAATTATACATTTAAAAACATTAAAA